>CM076574.1:1279889093-1280102566 GCA_034641835.2 Pinus albicaulis | reverse complement strand
GTTAGTTATGAATTTGCATATAAATTAAGCTCTGTAATACCAAGAAAGATAGTTGATACATATTTTATCATTACGGTGATACTCTGTTTTCAAGTCTTGTGTTAATAAAAAGGAATTTTAGTCTTGATTTTGTTTTGAATAAAAACTTTAGGAGTTAAAGTATTAATTCCGAATTGATAGCAGAGGGCCCCTACTATTCGAGGAGGTTTTACATGTTTTCTAGATAAGTCATTTTCAATTCTGTTTTTTCATATTTCCTTACTTAGACTGATTTCTGAAATCATAGCTTTTAGCATTATGTTTCATGTCATTTGCTTAGATAAAGGATCCTCATGATATTGCAGTTAGTCTCTTTTTCAAGCTCTTCCAATATATCTCTATTAAATGAATGGGATTCAATTGTAATATTCTGAGTTATTAGCATTTCACTTTCTGTCATTTAGTTAAAAAGAAGATCCTCATTATACTACAGTTAGTCTCTTTCAAAAGCTTTTCCAATAAATCTCTAATTCACGAATGAAACTTAGTTGTAATAATGTGAGTTATTGATTGTTTTGTTTCATAGAAGATCCTTATCACATTATGATTAATCTCTTTCAAAAATCTCTTCCAATAAACCTCTAACTCATGAATGAGATTTAGTTGTAATGTCATAAGTTGTTTCAGCACTTCATAGGATATCCTTACTACATTATAGTAATATTTTTCTCAAGTTCTTCCAATAAACCTCTATCAAATGAATGAGATTTCACTGTAATGTTTTAAGTTACTATTTGTTGCAGTATTTCCTTTTATGTTTTTAGGAGATCCTCATTGCATTAGAATTAATCTTTTTCACAAGCTCTTCCAACAAATATCTAACTAAATGAATTAGATTAAGTTGTAGTGTTTTGAGTTACTTTTCATTTCATGAATGTTCATTTAGAAGCTGTAATATCCATGGATTAAGACTCTCTGTTTTCATCATTTTCCAGTTAGGAAAAGAACTTGCAAATAAACTCATTTTTAATTCATTTATTAACATTTTCTTTTCTCCCTCTTGACATAGATTTAACTTCATCTTTTTAGCATAGAGTAGCATACTAAGAATCAAACATAAAAACCCCAAAACATCAATAAAACACTAAAAGCAATGAAGTAAGAAAAATGGATAATTAGGCACATATAGTGCATTATACTTCATCAGTTTACTAGCCCTGGTCGATAATTTATGCTATCAATTTAGGGCACTAAATTGACTAAACATTTTGGCGCCATTGTCGGGGAAGTGTAAATAGGTAGCCTTATTTCTTGCATCTCAAAAACAATGACATGCATAGAGAAAGAGATTCTAGGGGTAGATTTATAAGAGGAAGAAGCTTAATTCCCACAACTCCACTCACTCCACCAAGACCAAGAAGTAGCACACCTCCAACTAAAACCCATATTCCATACTATACTGGTCATAGGCTTCCAGAAGTTTCAAGATCAGATATCTAATCAGGAAGATCTCCCACTTCATACATTGAAGAAATTCTAGAGGAAGAAGATCCAAGGACTCCTATAGAAGGGATAACCTTTTTCACTTCCACAGGAGAATATATTCCAGCAGAAGAATTACAAATCCCTAGTGAAGAGGAAGAAGATGACTATTTCTTCAATATACCCTTGATAGAAGAAACAGTAGAACAACTAGTTCTCCAAACTGAACCCTATATTAGTTCGGAAGAATCTATCATGGCAGGAAGAGGTATAGAAGGAAGATAAGGGGAAGGAGAAGTATTTAATGGAGAAAACACACTCTTTGGAGGAGTTAGAGGTAGAGGAGGATAAAGAGGAAGAGGTAGAGGTACAAAAGAAGGTAGAGGAAGAGGAGATTGTTGAAGATTGCAACAAGAAACAGTGAAGGAGGCATCCTGAAACATCATCCTTGATCCTAGTTGGAAAATAATCACCTAAACTAGGTGGGGCCCACACAGGCTATTTTTAGGTGTATGTTTATTTTTAGATATGGTGAGCATATTCTATATGTAGCAGGAGGCTATTAGTAGATGGTTGGTCAAATGTGAAAAATAGATGAGATTCTATTTTTAGAATATTGGGCGAAGTCTATGTATAGATCGCTGATCTAAAAATAGATGCATGTCGATTATTATTAGCTCTTAATAATAATCAGACTCTAAACAACAACTTATTCTCTTGGAAAACTTTAGTTGAGTGCACAGATGTGGCACAGTAGCTCACAGAAGGAATTACACTATTCCTAAGGGTTTACTGGAGCTAATGCATGAAGGACTTAGTTAGAACTCAAGTGGCAGAGTTATGACACAGTTGGAAGAAGTAGTTATGGAGTTGTATTTAGTTTAACTCAGTTAGACTCAGTTGAGCTAGTTGTATCTAGTCTAAATGAATGATACACTAGTGAGAGTGGAGTGAATTAATTAGTTAATTAATTCAAAAATAATAACTCATTAATCAACTGAATAATACATCAGTTAACTACAGTGCATGGCATTTTTAGTGGAGACCCAGTGGAGAGATAGGTGAAAGGGCAAGATGGACTATCCGTTGTGACTACTAGTGATGCATGAATTGCATCTACATATACATTGGAGTTGCCAATGATAATAACACAGTTAAGGAGAGTGGGATTACATCGAATTGGTCTTTGTAATCAACTTGGATTGCGCAGTGGAGGCAGGCTAGCAGGTGGCAAAGATCGGTGCATGGATTTGCAAGATTAGGCCTGTATAGTGTATGACGATTGTACTGTACTGAGAGCTTGTGATAAGATTTGTATGCTTTGTATGAGATTTTCATATGATCTCCATGTTACATAATATATAGTTGGGGTTTTCAGCTTCAGGCTTTCCCAGTTAAAAACTGTGTTATGTGCGATTATTTTTATTTATGCTTTACATGTGTGTGCAATTAAATTTTCCGCAAAAAATTAACAAGTGGAATAGATTCAGTATCTTGCATAGAGATACATGGTGTGAGATCAGGTGGATCTAGGACATATGCATGCTTAGTGCATATAATTTCTACATGGTATCGGAGTTGTGTTATAGATTTTCTACATGGAATGAGAGTAGGAATTTTTGGGTCTGCAAGTTTGCAGAGAATATCTGAAAATTTTGGTGAAATATTTTCAGAAAAAAATAGCATATTTGGATTCCTTGCAAAAAAATACCCAAATTGAAAAAAAAAGCGGTCGAATAAAAGCTTAGATGAGGGAGATATCGTCGATTTAAAATCAACTCTTTTGTTAGAAAATTTTGCGACAGCGAGACAATTGCAATGTGCATGAGCCAAGAATCTACATGCACTGAGGTACAAGATGCATGAAAAGCTTTGAGGAGAAAAAAAGAGGTTAGTGACTTGGTGTTTGAGAGGGAGCCTCTCAACATGCAGCGTGAGAAGTAGTCTCAGAAGGTTGTGGAGTAGCCATAACTGGAGATGCAGAAGAATCTTTACAGACTTGAAGTAGATGGGATTTATACTAAGATTCCTACTGTTGGGAAGTGTAAGAAAGCCATGCAATTGAAGCTTGAGAGGGAGCTGGATTTGCATGCAGGTAATAGTGAACCTCGGGATGTGGAGCAGCCACAAGATGAGGATCATGGAGTGGGAGAAACCACTCATGCAGAGAAATTTCATGCCAGATGGGCAGAGGGAGTGCAGGCAGCTATACCACCAGGTGAGAGGTGGGGCGACATAAATGAGTAATCCCAAGAGGATATTTCTGGGCAGGATTCATTGAGATGGTGTGGATCTCATGAATTGAACCTAGTTACGAGGTGCCCATAGAGCAATATTAGCATGATCAATTGGATTGATGCAAGAAGATCAAAGTGACATTGTCAGATACTGGAGCGCAGTTCAAAGTTGACAGCAAGTGTAGAGTGCATGGGTGCAGAGTTCAAAAATGTAGTGGTTTCTGAATACATGTGCATTTGGTACCAGCAGAAGTCGAAGACTTTGATGATAGATGCATTAGACTGATTGAGTTGTTTGGAGCCTTTCAATTTCGGAAGTGTTGCAACAAGAGTTGCAGGGTGAATGCATGGAGTTGCATGTCGCATGCAAAGACAATCCTTGCTTGTTGAGAGGGAGTGTTGAATATTGCAACAAGAAACAATGAAGGAGGCATCCTAAAACATCATCCTTGATCCTAGTTGGAAAATAATCACCTAAACTAGGTGGGGCCCACATAGGCTATTTTTAGGTGTATGTCTATTTTTAGACATGGTGAGCATATTCTATATGTAGCAGGAGGCTATTTGTAGATGGTTGGTCAAATGTGAAAAATAGATGAGATTCTATTTTTAGAATATTGGGCGAAGTTTATTTATAGATCGTTGACCTAAAAATAAATGCATGCTGATTATTATTAGCTCTTAATAATAATCAGACTCTAAACATCAACTTATTCTCTTGGAGCACTTCAGTTCAGTGCACAGATATGGCACAACAACTGAAAGAAGGAATTACGCTATTCCTAAGGGTTTACTGGAGCTAATGCATGAAGGACTCAGTTATAAATCAAGTGGCAGAGTTATGACACAGTTGAAAGAAGTAGTTATGGAGTTGTATTTAGTTTAACTTAGTTGGACTCAGTTGAGCTAGTTGTATCTAGTCTAACTGAATGATACACTAGTGAGAGTGGAGTGAATGAATTAGTTAATTAATTCACAAATAATAACTCATTAATCAACTGAAGAATACATCAGTTAACTACAGTGCAGGGCAGTTTCAGTGGAGACCCAGTGGAGAGATAGGTGAAAGGGAAATATGGAATATCCGTTGTGACTACTAGTGATGCATGAATTTCATCTACATATAAATTGGAGTTGCCAATGATAATAACGTAGTCAAGGAGAGTGGGATTACATCGAATTGGTCTTTGTAATCAGCTTAGATTGTGCAGTGGAAGCAGGCTAGCAGGTGGCAAAGATCGGTGCATGGATTTGCAAGATTAGGCTTGTATAGTGTATGACGATTGTACTGTACTGAGAGCTTGTGATAAGCTTTGTATGCTTTGTATGATATTGTCATATGATCTCCATGTTACATAATATATAGTTGGGGTTTTCAGCTTCAGGCTTTCCCAGTTAAAAACTGTGTTATGTGCGATTATTTTTATTTATGCTTTACATGTGGGTGCAATTAAATTTTCCGCAAAAGATTAACAAGTGGAATAGATTCATTATCTTGAATAAAGATAAATAGTGTGAGATCAGGTGGATCTAGGACATATGCATGCTTAGTGCATATAATTTCTACATAAATTCAGAAGGAGGAAGAGGTAGAAGGGAAACTGAAACCTCTTTTGGATTTCCTATAGTAGATGAAGAGACCAATGCAACTATGAAAAATATCTCACCCTCTGTTCTTCCAAAATTTCATGGACTGAAAAGTGAAGACCCTAAGACATTATTATTTTAATTTGAAGTTCTATGTAGAACCTATGATTATCTACAAGATGCTCAAAAACTTAAACTGTTCCCTTCAACATTGAAAGGAGCAGCATTAAAATGGTTTATGAGTTTAATCACTAGGTCTATTAGGACATGGGATGATATGAGAAGAGCATTTCTAGAAATATATTTGGATTAATGTATACTAGTCAACCATAAGGAAGAAGTGTTCAAGATGATGCAAAAAGAGGATGAAAATCTGGAAGATTTACTTGAGAGATTTAATTATAACATTAAAAGGGGAAAAATGCAAAATTTAGATCAAGACACCTTGAAAGCTCTTTTGTTGAAAACAATTAGGGATGAATGGATAGATATCCTGAACACGATGGGGAAAGGAGATATATCTCAACTTTCATTACCTGAGATAGCAGAACTATGTATTAATCTTTCAAGAGGAAAATCTAAAATTCTAAAAGGACCAAGAGACCCTGCTCTTGCAAGGGCAAACAAATCTGCAACTGGAGCAGTAAGTAGGGCAGAAATAGGGAATATTCTTGATGAATTCAAAACTGACATTCTAGGGAGTCTTAGTGAGCAAGTAGACACCCTTAAGTTACAAAACAAGCAGAAAGCCGAAACTGATGCCTTAGCAATATTTTGTCCCAAATGTAGGAAGAAGCATGCCTTAAGAGAGTGTCCTTTGGATGCAAAAGTAATAGAGACTTGTGCCATTTGTTCAGAAAAACATGAGACCAAGAATTGTCCCTCAATCCCTGGCCCTAAAGCTTTCTTTCAAGAAGAAACAACCACAAATTCCACAGTATCTCTTAATTTTGTCTCTAGAAGACCTTGGCAAGGACCTCAAACACAAGGGTTTAGTAATCAAATGTATAATCAACCTCCACCTAATTGGAACTCTTGGCAGCAACCTTGGCCCCAATTTCAAAATCAATCTCAACCTTGGGCTCAAGGAACACAAAATACTTATGAAAGGTTCTCCCAGTATTATCAATATCCACCATCTTATCCATCATATCCATCATATCCGAACTTTCCTCCTCAAAAAAATCCTCATCAGAATCCACAACATTAAAATCAAAAGCAAAATCAAAATCAAAATCCACCACTTCCATTACCATTCCCTCAAAAAGAAAATCAGTTACCTTCCCAGCCAATACCAAATCCCAACAATAAAAACCCTCAGAATACATATATGATAGAAGGTCAACAATTTCCAACCTTTTTTATTACTCCTTTAGACCTTAATGATGTTCAACTTAGGTTTGGAAGAATAATTGAAAGAAAGAAACCTTCTGTAGTTATACAAGAACAAAACAATTCTGAGGAAGATTCTCTGCGGGTAAATAATTTTTTTGAAGAAAACACATCTCTTCAAGACCAAAACATTGAAAAAGAAAAACAGAAAGAACCAATAATTTCAACTCCTATGTTAGAACAACCATCAACATCTACTACTACACCTCCTTTTCCTGAAAGATTACAAATTGATAAAGGTGTATAGAAACGAATTATGATGCCTAACTATGATTTCCTAGATGAGTTAAGAAATGTTTGTATTAAGATTCCATTATTACAGGCCATTAAGGAAATCCAAATTTTAGCAAAGACAATAAAAGAGTTGAGTATGAAAAAAACAGGAAGAAAAATAAAAGAGATAAAGAAAATACAACTAGTAGGAAAAATAATAGACATAATGATGGGAAAGATTGCCATTCCAAAATATCTAGATCCCAGAAATCTAGTTGTTGAGATAAATATCAATGGAATTGAAATTCCAAACACACTTATTGATCTAGGAGCAGTAATCAATATCATGAGTAGGCAAATACTGGAAAAACTAAAACTTCGTAATATTCTTTTTACACCCACACTACTAAAATTAGCAAATAGATATGTAATCAAACCAGATGGGGTATTAGAAGACATTCCAGTGTCCTTATATTCTTGGGAGTATCCTGTGGATTTCATGATCCTAACTCCTAAAAATGATCTAGGAGGACATCCTATTATATTAGGAAAACCTTGGTTAGCTACAGCTGATGCTTTCATTAGCTGTAGATCCGGTGATATGTACATCTCTGATGGTAGTTCAACCAAGAAATTCACCTTGTATCCTCCAGAAAGAATAATCATAGAATTATATGATACTCAATGGATTGATGATGAAGAAGATATACAACCTCTCTTTACTATTTCAGAAATTAGTGAAGATAATCAAATTCTGAATGCCTTAGAAAATCGTGAATCTTCTTCAGAATACAAACATGAAAAATTCCAAGAAGAATCCAATATTGAGTTTTTGTCATCAAGATAAATGCATTTTTACTCTATGCAAGAATTTGGAAACTCTACAATTGAGATATTTCTAGGAAAAAACTTAAACATAAACAAAAACCTAGAAAAATTTCAACAAGAAAAGCTAGTCAAAATATTACAGAGACATTCTTCTGCATATGCATAGGAGTACACTGATATGAAAGGGATCAACCCTAAGGCTTGCACTCATAATATCTATATAGAGGAAAATTTTAAACCAATCAGACAACCTCAGAGAAGGATAAATCCAAACCTTAGGGAGATTGTTAAAGAAGAGTTGCAGAAATTGTTAAATGTCAACTTTATTTATCCCATTTCAGACAGTCAGTGGGTTTCTCCTTTGGTGATTGTACCCAAGAAAAATAGTAAATGGAGGGTATGCATTGACTACCAAGAATTAAACGAAGCTACTCTTAAAGATCATTTTCCTTTACCCTTCATAGATTAGGTGTTAGATACATTAGCAGGAAAAAAGTACTTTTCATTTTTGGATGGTTTCAGTGGTTACAATAAAATTCAAGTTGCACTTGAGGATCAAGATAAAACCACATTTACCTGTCCTTGGGGTACCTATGCCTACCGAGTATTGCCTTTTGTATTGTGCAATGCACCTGTAACATTGCAAAGGGCAGTATTGAGAATCTTTTTAGATATAATACATGACTATGTAGAAGTATACATGGATGACTTCACAGTCTATGGAAACACATTTGAAGAAGCCTTATAAAACTTGAAAAAAGTTCTAAAAAGATGTAAAGAAGTAAACCTTTCATTAAGTCATGAAAAATGTTTCATGATGTTCATTGAAGGGATTGTATTAGGACATCATATTTCAGGAGATGGGATTAGAGTTGATGAGTCAAAATTTGAAGTCATCTCTAGATTATTAGTTCCAAGTTGTCAGAAAGATGTTAGGATTTTTCTAGGATTTACAGGATATTACAGAAGATTTATAGAAAAATTCACCAAGATAGCATCTCCACTTTTCAAACTACTCACCAAGGACTCTGAATTCAATTGGAATTCTGACTGCCAGTTAGCATTTAAAACCCTGAAAACAAAAATCTCTAAAGCACCTATTTCAAGGGGACCTAACTGGAAATTACCTTTTCATATCTCGATAGATGCCTCAGATACAACTTTGGGAGCTGTGTTGGGACAAAAAGACCTGATTCCTTATGTCATCTACTATATAAGTAAAAATTTGACTCCTTCAGAGTTGAATTATACTGTAACTGAAAAAGAGTTCTTTGCTGTTGTTTATGCCATAAATAAATTCAGACACTATATAATAGGATATGAAACCTTTGTTCACATAGATCACTCTGCAATTAGGTATTTAATGAATAAATCAATTACTAATGGCAGAGTCACAAGATGGTTATTGCTTTTACAAGAATTTAACATCACCATTCTAGATAGGCCTGGAAAACAAAATACAGTGGTTGATTTCCTATCTAGACTCCAAAACATTAAAGACAATACTCCAGTTGAAGATCAATTCCCTGATGAATATCTCTTTGCAATTACTACTCAAACTCCCTGGTTTGTTGATATTGCCAATTATCTAGTTTCAGGAAAATTTCCTTCAATTATGAATGCAAGAGATAAAAGAAAAGATGTTTATGACAGTGCAAAATATTCATGGATTTCTAATGAGTTATACAAAACAGGTCCAGACTTTATTATCAGAAGATGTGTTCGGGAAGACGAGATGCCTGAGATTATCAAAGCCTGTCATGATGAACCTTATGGTGGACACTTTGCTGACAAGAGGACAGCTTATAAGATCCTTCACCTAGGATATTATTGGCCATCCCTCTTTAAATATGCTAAAGAGTATGTCAAAAGGTGTGACAGTTTCCAAAGGGTAGGGAAACCTTCCCCTTCAGGTTAAATGTCATTGCAACCTCAGGTACATATTGAACCGTTTGAGAAATGGGCTTTGGATTTTGTAGGACCTATTAATCCTCCATCAAAAAAAAAGAAATATATATATTATTTTTCACTTATTATGTTACTAAATGGGTAGAGGCCAAGCCATTACTTTTTGCTACTGAAGCATCTGTAGTTAATTTTCTTTTTGAAGATATTTTTACTCTTTTGGTGTCGCAAGAGAAATTGTTACAGATCAAGGAGCTCAATTCACATCAAAAATGGTGGAACAAATGGTAGATAAGTACAAAATCAGACACAGAAAATCCACCCCCTACCATCCACAAGAAAATGGCCAAGTAGAATCTACCAATAAGGTGATTGAAGGGATCCTGACAAAGACTGTTCATTTACATAGAAGAGATTGGGCAAAAAGGCTTCCTGAAGCTTTATGGGCCTACAGAACTACATGGAGAAACACAACAGGACACACCCCTTATGAACTTGTATATGGAAAACAAGTCATGTTTCCTATAGAGTTTCAGATCCAAACTTTCAAAATGACAATCCAGTTAGGACTTGATTTGACAGAAGTACAGAAGCATAGACTAGAGCAGATTAATGAATTGGATGAGATCAGACAAGATGTAGTCCAGAGAATAAGCATAGTCCAACAAAAAATTACTAGATGGCATGACATTTATATCAAAGAAAAGAAATTTAAAGAAGGTGACCGGGCACTCTTGTTTGATTCAAAATTCAAGGATTTTCAAGGTAAATTTCAAACTCATTGACTTGGGCCATATGAGATTGTGAAAATATTTGAAAATGGAGCAATAAAGATCAGGACAATAGATGAAGGAAAGGTAGCATTTCTTGTAAATGGACACAGACTGAAATTGTATCATAAGCCACTTTCAAGAGAAGAATTTGTCAAGAAATTCCAAGATAACATTGATATGAAGTTAGTGAAGAAGAACTCTTCTTCTTCACTAACTTAGTTGTATTTTTCTTCAATAATTCTAAAAAAAATAAATATATATATATATATATATAATGAAAAAAATAAATAAATAAATAATGAAAAAAATAAAAATAAATTTATAAATATGAAAACCAATCATTGATTGGCATGTTTATACAGAAAGTGTAAGGTGAAAATCAGAATTCTTCTGACACTTTATACTTTCAAATTATTCTTGTTCTGCAACTAAATATCATAAAATCACAAATTGAAGATTCATTTCATTCATATCTCATTCCATTCCATACTCATGATCCATCTCATTCCATTCCATATTCATGATCCATTCCATTTCATATCCATATTTCATAATTTTTAATAGGTACATTCTGTAGCTGCCTATTCTGTAGCCAATCTTGTTCTACAGCCAATTTGACCCTACAAGCCTACTTCAATACACAAAGGATGTTAGTCAAAGAAGATTATGGAGCTTAGAAGATCAACATTTTACAAAATAAAGGACAAATACAACAAGCAGCAAAATTAAAAGGGATGAGGGAAACTGTGTGAAATTATTTTAATAGCAAAACATGAAAGATATAGTATGGTTAAATCATATGTTTTCTAAAGTTAATCTATCATTCGAATTGATCTTTTCCTATCATGAAAACACTTTAACCATAGCCCTTACTATCCGCTCCATAACAGTTCATCATTAATTGAATAAACGGTTAAAAACTTAGATGTGACCTATTAGGTCACGTCCTTAGATCGTATCATTTATTGATGATTTTTGAAAATCATCATAAAATCCCTTTGCGGTATTTCATTCCATATCAAACTCTTAACCTGATTAGTTTCATCATTTACCATTACCTTCATCTGTATCCACTCACTACCATTACATTCTGTAGCCAGTTTCATCTGCAGAGAAGTCATTTTAAGGGAAAAACAACTTTCCACAGCTACTCTTTCTTTAGGCACAAGATCAGAGATAGAGTAGTAGACCTAAGCCAAGGAAAGGAAGCAATCTGTACCAAGGAGAAATGGGGCTAATTGTGAGAATAAAGCCAATTGGGAGCAAATATTTGGAAGGATACCCTTAGGTTAAGGGGCTATTACAATAGGTTGGGTGGCTGAAATTTGTAGAAAATTTCAATGGATTCCACAAAGAAATCACGAAAGAATTTGCTAGGTCATTCGATGGATCAGAGGTAGAAATTGGGGATATTAAGTTCACCATCACAGAATCATTCATAGCTGAAGCCACAAAATTTCCAAGGCAGGGAGAACACTGGTTTAAAAACAAGGAGTACCATAATGAAACTTGGAAACAAATGCTAAAGAACCTAGGTATGGACATTTCAGTGTTTAAAAAGGGTATTCCTAGTACAACTCTGAAAAATAAATGGAGGAATATGTTGTTAATTTGATAACAATTCATAACATGTGAGGTTAGATTCGGCACTTTGTATGTCTATCATATCAGACTGATGATGAATTTCTTAGACGATGAAATAAATCTACCTTTCTTCCTACTTAATAGTTTGAAAAGGATGGCCTCTAATGTTCAGAAAAGACTCCAATTCCTAGAAACTACTCTGCATCATCATGGCCTAATTAAAATACTGATTGAGTTCCATTTGAAGAAAGTAGGAGATAGCTGGGAAGAATTTCTTCAAAGAAACCATTTTGAAGAACCAGAGGAAACACTATCTAGAAAAGAGACTGTAAGAAGAAGTAGGAGGGGAAAAATTGATAAATCTGTTGAAATCAAACCTGATACATCAACACAGGAAGATAGTGAAGAAGTAATCTATGAAAAATTGACAAATATCAAGAGACAAATCAGGGTTAAAATAAAAGAGAAATTAACAAGTGAATGCGCTGAGGAGAAAAATGAAAATCCGACTAAGTTAAGAAGAAGCTCTAAACTTAAAGGCATGATGAAAAATACATGGATTAAGGAAACAAGAGTAATAAACATTGAAGAGGAAGAAACTCCAATCCAAACACCAGTTGATGGATCTCCTTTACACCAGTATGAAGAAGACCCTAACAGAAGAACCCCAGATACAGATCCAGCCCAACAACAGATTTATGACTATGTGGAATCACTAGAAAAAAGGGCCTCAGAAAATCAAGAAAGATCTTTCAGTCCACAAGAACCTCCAATAGAAATTTTGAGAAGAGACAATTATGAATTGGAGATACTGAATAAACATATCAAGAATGAAAATGAAATCTTAAGAGAGCAGGTCAAATTGAAGAATAGCATGAATAACACTCTCTCTCAGCAAATGAAAACACTATATAAAGAAAACATGAAGCTAAAGAAGAGAAATAAGAAACTGAATAGGGAACTCATTGATATTAGGTTCAAATTATTCACGAGGAAACCCAAAATGGTATTGACTACCAAAAGAAGCAGGAAAAGGAGGCTGGATGTTCTTGCAAAATTTTCAGTGCACATGGAATAAAGTTTTGATGAAATTACATGAGGACATGCAAGAGTTTTACAGTGGGGGTATGTTGAACCCTGAAATTGTCTTCTCTTTTGCCAAACTTCACTTCATTTCATCATTCCTTTATCATTTCATAAACCTAAAAATCAATGAGAATGATTAATATTGCTTAAAAGGTTGCATACAATGATTTACTTATTGTACTTTTGTGATTTTTGTTGTCTTAATGATTTTTGAACAGTTTAGCTGCAAAATACAGTCATTCTATAGCCAGTCAAGCGTTTCGTAGTTGTTTTAGTGTTTAAGTATGTTACAGGTGTCATCTGGAGAAAAGGCACACATGGGTGGATTCAAAATATTCCCTACATCATTCTTTCCCATCCACAAGGACTGAATCGATAGCTGGAGGTGTCTAAGCACGTGGTTAAAGCAAAAGTCAAAGAAGTTGTTTTCTACAAGAATCAAGACTCCTGATTTTCTTTACAGCAAATCACAAGTCCCAAAAGAGTTTTAATTTGATTTTAACTTCAAATCTACACCTGTACCTATTTTTTTCAATGTTAGTTATGAAATTTCATATAAATTAAGCTTTGGAATACCGAGAAAGATAGTTGATACATATTTTATCATTACAATGATACTCTGTTTTCAAGTCTTGTGTTAATAAAAAGGAATTTTAGCCTTGATGTTGTTCTGAATACGAACTTGAGGAGTTAAAGGATTAATGTTGAATTGATAACAGAGGGCCCCTGCTATTTGAGGAGATTTTACATGTTTTCTAGATAAGTCATTTTCAATTCTGTTTTGTCATATTTCCTTACTTAGACTGCTTTCTGAAATCATAGCTTTTAGCATTATGTTTCATGGCATTTTATTAGATAAAGGATTCTCATGATATTGTAGTTAGTCTCTTTCTGAAGCTCTTCCAATATATCTCTATTAAATGAATGGGATTCAATTGTAATATTCTGAGTTATTAGCATTTCACTTTCTGTCATTTAGTTAAAAAGAAGATCCTCATTATACTACAGTTAGTCTCTTTCAAAAGCTTTTCCAATAAATATCTAATTCACGAATGAGACATAGATGTAATACTGTGAGTTATTGATTGTTTTGTTTCATACAAGATTCTTATCACATTATGATTAATCTCTTCCAAAAAGCTCTTCCAATAAACCTCTAACTCATGAATGAGATTTAGTTGTAATGTCATAAGTTGTTTCAGCACTTCATAGGAGATCCTTACTACATTATAGTAATGTTTTTCTCAAGCTCTTCCAATAAAAATCTATCAAATGAATGAGATTTCACTGTAATGTTTTAAGTTACTATTTGTTGCAGTATTTCCTTTTATGTTTTAGGAGATCCTCATTGCATTAGAAATAATCTTTTTCACAAGTTCTTCCAACAAATATCTAACTAAATGAATCAGATTAAGCTGTAGTGTTTTGAGTTACTTTTCATTTCATGAATGTTCATTTAGAAGCTGTAATATCCATGGATTAAGACTCTCTGTTTTCATCATTTTCTAGATAGGAGCAAAACTTGCAAATAAACTCTGTTTTAATTCATTTCTTAACATTTTATTTTCTCCCTCTTGACATAGATTTAACTTCATATTTTTAGCATAGAGTAGCATACTAAGAATCAAACATAAAAACCCCAAAACTTCAATAAAACACTAAAAGCAATGAATTAAGAAAAATGGATACTTAGGCACATATAGTGCATTATACTTCATCAGTTTACTAGCCCTGGTCGATAATTTTTTCTATCAATTTAGGACACTAAATTGACAAACACTAATGGTGAAAAGATAGTAGAGGAAACTCATGATGAGAACAAAATAAATGTTAATCGTGATTTCATAAACTCTAATGTTGGCGAGAAGAACCACCATATTCTAAAAATGGATATGAGGAAGTTTGATGGAAAGGATCCTGTAACATGGATACTACAGATGGAGAAATATTTTGATCTCAATAATGTGCAAAACACACAAAAGGTATGCCTTGCAACTTTAGATTTAGAAAAAAATACATTTGTATGGTATCGATGGCTTTTCTCTCGTAAGAAAATTGTCACTTGGTCAATTTTTACGGAGGAAATGGTAGCACATTATGAGGCTACACAGAGCAACACCTTATTTAGCCAATTGATAAATCTCAAACAAAAGGGTTTAGTGGGGGAGCACATTGAGGACTTCTAAAAATTGAATATAAGGGTAACTGATATTCTAGAGGAACACAGGATTGATCTCTTCATAGGTACTTTAAAGGATAACATCCAACATGAAGTTCTCGTTTTGGAACCTGATTCATTGGAGAAGGCATTCAGGTTGGCAAGAAAAATTGAATGTAAAATTATGGCGACAAGGAAGCCTACCACTCACTTCTATAAAGAGGAAAGTGTTGCTACTCCTAGATTTCCACAACCTACAAGGTTGACACCATAACAATTGGAAGAAAAAAGAGCAAAGGGGCTTTGCTACAGTTGTGATAGCAAATACACTAAAGGTCATAAGTGTGCTGAGAAGAAATTATTTTACATAGATTGTGAAGAGGAAGAAGAAAATGAACAAGAAGAGGATATACACCAGAAACCAACCCAAGAAGAGGAAGAAATGAGTCCGACCATATCGTGTAATGCATTGGCAGGAATTACCACTCCTCAAACTCTCAATATAGAAGGACATATCAAGAAGGAAAAGGTAATAGTGTTGATTGATTCAGGTAGTACCCATAATTTTATTCATTGTAAGGTAGCCAAGGAATTGAATTGTTTCCTATACCTAGCACCAGAATGTCAAGTGATGGTTGCAAATGCAGGAACTATAAATTGCTCTGGAAAATGCCATAATATCAAGCTAACCATGGGGGAATATGTATTGAATAGTCCAATGCTTTCCATCCCTATGGGAGGTGCTGATGTTGCACTAGGAGTACAATGGTTACAATATTTGGGGACGATAGCTTTTAATTTTCAAGAAATTTTCTTGAAATTTTTTTTAGAAGGAAAGGAAGTCGAAGTACGAGGTATTGTAGGGAAGTCGAGAAAGATAATAAGCTCTAATGTCATGACAAAGCTTCTAAAGAAAAAAAAACGAGATTTAATTGCACAATTATGCTCACTAGAAGTTCCAACATCAAAATCATCTATTTCTGCAGATCTCCAAAAAGTCTTGGACAATCATTCCAAAGTTTTTGAAACTCCCAAAGGACTCCCACCTATTCGTGATCATGATCATGTTATTCATTTGATTCCAGGAAGTGTTCCTCCAAACATCAAGCCTTATAGATATCCTTATGTCCAAAAGAGTGAAATCGAACGTATGATTGCACAAATGTTAGAGGTTGGTATAATTCAACCTAGTCAAAGTTCTTTCTCTGCTCCTGTAGTATTGGTACACAAGAAGGATGGATCATGGTTCATATATTCGGATTATAGGGAGCTCAATAAGCTCTCCAACTCTTAAAGGATAACCTGAATTTGGCACAAAATAAAATGAAACAACAGGCAGATCAACGTCATAGCGAGAGAATTTTTGATGTAGGAGACTGGGTATTTTTACGTCTACAACCATACAAACAAATGTCCCTCAAGCAAGATAAGAAAGATAATAAATTATCGCCAAAGTACTATGGTCCTTACAAGGTGTTGCAAAAGATTGGTAATATGGCATACAAATTGGAGTTTCCTGCTTCTTCACGAGTGCATCCAGTTTTCCATGTTTCATGCTTAAAGAAGGTTATATGTGAAAATATTCCAGTTCAAACAATATTTCCAGAACTTGACGAGGAAGGAAAAATCATATTGGAACCTGAAGTGGTCACGGAAACAAGAACTTGACAGCTACGAAATCGATCAATTTCAGAGTATCTCATCAAGTGGAAGAACTTACCCACTGAAGATTCTAGATGGGAGGATGAGAATTTTATACAGAAGCACCCAGAGCTACTCAAGCGTTGAGGAAAACACTTTTTTGAAGCAGAGGGGAATTTTAGGTCCCTATATTACTATTATAGTCCCTTATTGTTGTTAGTTTAACCCCCTTATTGTTATTATTGTACCCCTACAACCCCCATATAGTTATTATTGTGCCCTTAAATTATTATTGTTAGGTCAGCTAGGATTACATTGTGGCCCCATGGACTCCTATATATAGAAAGGAGGTTTTTTAATTTGTATCTTCCAAGAATTGTTCATTCATGTAATGTATTGGAGGTTTCCCCCTCGAAGTGGCTTATTTCTAAGGCGTTGATATCTCTTTTCTTCTATTTTTGGAGTTGGTTTCACAATAGTCATCTAATTAGACAATCACAAAGTCATCAAGGAATGGACTCAAAACACTATCCATAACACACATGAAAGTTGCTGGTGCATTACAAAAACCAAATGGCATAACTAGCCACTCAAAGAGTCCTTGTTTGGTTTTGAATGTAGTTTTCCATATATCACTTTCTGAAATTCTTACTAGATGATATCCACTTCGTAGATCTAAATTAGTGAAAAACTTTGCTTCTTTCAGCTGATCAATCAAATAATCTATTCTTGGGAGTGGGTAATGATTTTATACTGTAATCTTGTTCAAAGCTTGAAAATATACACATATGTGCCAAGTCTCCTCTTTCTTTGGTATCAAGACTATAGGTGAACCGCATGGTGAAGTGCTTGGGCTTATGATTCCTTTGTCCAAAATCTCTTTGATTTGCCTCTTTTTTTCAACATTCTCCATTATTGACATGCGGTACATACCGATGTTTGGAAGAAGACAATCTTGTTGCAACTGAATCTCATGTTGAATCTCTATTTTTGGAGGCAATCATGTTGGCTCTTGAGCATCTCATGATGTGCATTAACTACATCATATAAATATGATTTCAACTTAGGATCACATACCTCAAATGGTTCATGATTAACATTAGCTTTAGGTTTAATCATAAGAAGAACAAAATTCTTACTTGAATTTACCAGCCTTTTTACCCATCTAGCATTTACCATAGGAATATTTGTCTTCTTGCGATGTGATCTGTTAGCCACCTACAAAATTTGCCATATCAAATGGTCACTAAATATTTTTTAGCCTTCAAGAAACAATTCATGTCCAAATTGTGAGTTCTTGAAGTCTTATGATGATCTTTACCTTTTGAGATAATCTTCACTGCTGTTTCACTATTAATCCTAAAGAACCTTGTTGTTTACTAAGAGAAAAAACTACTTATAATACTCCATTTTCCACCATTTATCTCTTCAGTTCACTCCCACAAATTTCCATTTTTCATCCTTATTTCCTCCATGAAATCCCTCTATAAACCTTCATTTGACTTCTAAATCATTTTGAAAACCCCTTTAAGCCTTATACCTCCCTTTTATTTGGCTTAAAAATCCTCCTCTCACCTATCAGAACCATTACTTGGCCTCAAAAAACTCTATTTTTGGCCTAGTAAATAGTATTTTGCATTATAAAGAGTTAAGCCCCTGGGGAATTATGTCCGTTAACCCTGAGCTTCATATGACTTAAAGCCCTGTAATCAGGCACTTAAAGGCCTAAAACCCCTCTTCCGAAACCTTCTTTCCTTTATTTTTCCACCCCAACAGTTCAATTTTAAAATAAATATGGACCATTGATCTCTACAGATCAACGGTCATCGGAATTTCTTTCGTTCACCCATCCATCCTACCTTACCTTTTCCTCATCCATATATTCGATCCCTCTTTTAATCCTAACTTTCCATTCGAGAGATCGGACGATCGGGACTAAACCCGATGACCCAATAAACTCGTCCACTACGCGATAAAGGTGCTGACGCAATCGTCGGTCCCACCATCCCTCGTCCGCGCATATTATCTCTTGTCGCACGCTTTCTACATCGTCCAATCTACCTTCGATGATCTGACGAATTATACTGCATATCGCAAATTTTTTGCGCCTAAAGGTTAACGCAATTTTTTTTTGCGAAATGGGCGGTATTCGGAGGGACACGTGTCAGGTGATGTATGGTATCACGTTCCAAATGCTAATACCGCTTACCCCCCCAAATGCAATGAGAAAACCACTCCCGGTTTTCTGCCATACCACTGCCCCTCCTGAATGTCATTTTCACTTTTAATCTCAGCCGTCGATCTCTGAGATCGAACGACTTATGTGATATTGCAACCCCATTCGTTTTCCCTTCATCTATTCTCCCAAGCGACTCCATCAAAAGATATACACCGTTGATTGTTCTAATCCAATGGCTCCTGTTCGCCCTCGCACCCAAACTTTCATTTGCACCTGGTTCACTGCTCTGCCAGGGTTTTTCTCCCTTTTTTCTGATGCATCCATATTTTTCCTCACTGCTCCTCCATCCTCACGAGCCTTTGAAGCAGTCTATACCACATCCATAGGTTTTCTTAACGATTTGTTGTGTTTTTTGCAGGATTTAATGGTGGTTGCTCTGTGTATTTTCACAGTCACAGTTAGGTGACATTTTTGGCCTAGAATGATGATTCTGTGGCTTAAAATCAATGAAGAAAAGGAGCCGCGGGTTCTAAAATATAAGTTTAAATCAATTGGATCACGATCCAGGGTTTAACAAAAACCCTCCAATAGCAGAAAGCCACCTGTATAAACAAAGCAAACAAAGTGTATTAGAGTTAAGAAATTGATGATAAAGGGATTAATGCCAAAAAACGAAGACTCAAAGATGAAGATCAAGGCTAATTAAGCTTAAAAACAGACCAAAAGCCAATTAAAAGTGTTTTAAGGTAAAAAAGAGAGTTATATCAGTAAAGGAAGCCTCCACTGCCACATCAGAGGCTATTTATCCTCTTCAGCTACCAGAGTTCCACCTGCAGCCTCAATAAATCAAAAGAAGGCATAGTAATTTCCTTAGTCAGTGATATTTTTGTTAAAGACAGCTAGAGTTATTTCCAGCCTGCCTAAAGAGTTTTAAAGTCAAAAAAATCTTCCAAATCTTTTAATACTTAATGAAAACCAATTAATACAAAGGAAATATCAGAAAACTTCTCTATTGAACCCCTCAAAGACAGAGAAGCATTAACTTGTATTAATTGAACTAGAGACCTTTTCTTTCATCCCACCTCCTCTTTTCTTCTATAAATACTTCTGAAGAAAATGAGAAGTTGTTGGTTAGTTGTTGGACTTTGATGTAATACTTGCTGCTCGAAACTTTCTGCATGTAAATAGTTCTCAGAGGCTGTTGAAGCTCTGTTTGTAACCGAAGAAGTTAGGCTGAGAAGAGAAGCTGTTGTTGTACTGAAACATTGGACTTGAAGTATGTAACTGGATTGACATCAATATACAAGCTGATTCATGGGATCCTGGTCTATACCATTGGTGATGTGCCTCTCATTGTTCTTGTTTTCCTTCTTATGTTTTTCACAAAATTGTTCATTTTTATCTGATAAAGAACAAAAAATATAGAGCTAGGATTTACTCTTACAAGTACCCTACTCTCACTGATAAGCTTTATCTTTATGTTTTCCTCCTTGGTGTATTTAAGAATGATTTAATACAGTCCAAGAAGTCAAGGAATGTTGGTGAGCCCATGTCTTACTGTCTAAACTTTAAACATTGTTCTTGAATGATATTTTCATTACATGCTAAGTAGAGTCGGACTAGGAAAGTTTATGGTTTGCCCTGTCTTCTAGTTTTTTCTCCAAAGGTTGTTTGAAATTTTCCTTAAGAGTGTGCTGAAAGCAGGCCTATATTTTAATGATATCTTACTTGATCTTAAGCTACACTTTGTTTTCTTATATGTTTTCATCCTATTTGAAAGTAGTCATGTGGATTACTGGATTGTTTGTCTGATAATTTAGCTTTAATACAAGCTTTTCCAAATAAGTCTATGGTTAGCCCTGTCCTTTGGCTAGTTTCAAACAGTTACTTAAAAAGGATTTTTCTTGTTTGGAAAGTTGATAAATACTTGTTGAAATTATTGGCTTTTTCTACTTTCACAACACTTTTAATGTTCCAGTACATCATTTAATCTAAAAGATCCTTTGTTATAGATGACTTTCCCCATGGACCACTCTTGAAATTGTTGCACAATTAAAACCTTTTATGACTCCATAGCCCAATGGATTAAGTGTTGTTTCATACCTATCCTATCAGCTGAACGTTGTTTTGATTTTTCACACCTTCACCCCTCTGAAACCCTTTCATTTTCAGGACTTTCCACTCAATTAAATATCATACCCAAACAAACAAACAAAAACCCTTATTCTTAATAACTAGCCTAATATCATACCAAAACCTTAAAAGATAATCAATCTTTGCACTTATAGAAAGATCCCTCTCTGGATTCAGGAGGGCTAGATCCTAGAATCCCAAAGTGGTTCATATGTAGGCTTTGTAGCTTTGTATTTGCCAATCTTTCAAACTACAGAGATCTAACATTCTAGCGACTCCGATGGGGAGTTCTGAGTAAAATCCTTAAAACACAACGCTCAGTATTCAACACAGTATAAGTAGCTTTAAGTAGCTTTCTTCAAGCACTACCAAGCATGTTGGTAATCATGATAGGACCTTTTTGAATCAGTGAAAAACTAAGTAACCCTTAGGATTATCATAGAGCCTTATCAAACCTTGAAGGAATCAACTAGCTAAGACATAAGAGTAAACTCTCTTTGTCTCATCACCGTAGCTAAGTGTTGAAATAGATTTAGGACACTCTCATAACCCATAGGACTGAAAGAACTCATAAAACCCAAAAATATTTCAGATTGGTATTCAAATCAATAAATGGTGGTGGACCATAAAAAATTTTACCTCTAAAAAGCTAAACATTTCCACCTGGTGACTCCACGATCCTAAATATACCTAAAGAATCCAATGGGAAACCCATTACTATCATAACATCATATAAAATCAGTTAAGAAAACTTTAAAGATTAAATTTTCCTTGCTAAATATCAGTTAGCCTACTAAATATTGTCATATTTGGTTAAAATTTTCTTATTGTTGGGTCTGAAAAAATAGCATAGTGGCTTCTAGAAGAATCCATAATAGAGCCCATCCCGACCCAAATCCTCCTAAGATAGTTGATAATCCTGAAAGAATTCTTAGGAAATCTCCTAAAGTTAAAAATCCAACTATTGTCAGACCAATTGTTAGAGCTAATTCCTTTCCTGAAAACCTTACAGCTCTACAAGATTCACAAGTTGACTTAAGAAACCCATTCAGAACTAGGTCACTTGATGATATAGATCAGACAGAATTTGAGCCGTCACCTTCATCCCAAGATGGTCCATCCACATATGTTCTCCATACACCCACTGTTCAAACCACACCATTCCATCAACCCCCTCCCCTCTTACATCCTCCACCTGTAAACCCCGCATTTTTCCCACAACCCCCTATCATGGCTACATGGTATGCCCCTCTAGTCCTTCCTTTACCTTTAGTCAATCTTCCACAAGAATATCAATCCAAGATACCATTATATGATGCCAGTGGTGCTACTACTGCTTCACAACATGTGGACAAGATGAATGACTACTTTGATAGAAATGAGTTAGATGATGAAACTGTCAAACTCATATTGTTTGCTCAAAGTCTAGGGGGAGAAGCAAGAAAATGGTTCAAAAGCTTAACCCCTAATAGTATTAATGACCTCCAAGGCTTTCATCAGTTATTTTTAAACAAATGGGAAGTCAGGAAAAACCCTCTCCAAATACTTTCAGACTACAACAATCTCAAAAGAAACACCAGGGAAAGTGTCCAAAATTATTGCACTAGGTTCAATAGTGTTTATAAGGCACTGCCCCCAGACTTGAAACCTTCACAAGGCTCAGCTTTAAACAAATTTCCTGAAGGATTTGATCCTGAAATGGCCTATTAGCTGAGAGAAAGAGATCCTTTGACTTTAGAAGATATGCAGAAAGGAGCCTTAGCTGTGGAAGTAAATCTGATTGAGAAAAGAGCCAGGATGAGGAATGAAAAGAAAGTATCATTTAGGGAAGAATCTGCACCCTCTACATCTAGCTCGAAAATGGAAAGGATGATGGAGGAAATGATAAAAAATATGAGCATACTTGAGAGGGCACAAGCTAGAGAAAACCAATCAAATCCCCTAAACAGAAATCAATCTCAAAATCAAAATCAGAATTTCAGGAGAAACCAACCTCATAACAAACCAAGAGATCCCGATCAGGATATTATACCTCCTTTTCATCAAAACTATGTAAGTGAGGTTGAAGAAATAATTGAAAAAACAGAGGAAGATGACATAAACATGCTGGGAATAGACAATGATACTTTTGATGTTCCTCATAATAGGAAACAAGGTTTATATACACCCTATGATGATGGAAGAATGGAAGATGAAAGTTACTATCAAGAATTGGAAAATGTCATCATAGAGACTCCAAAGGAATATGACCTTAGGAGTAAAAAGAATCATGAAGCTCCCAAGAACAAAGCCTCTGATAATTCTGCAAAAAAATAGCCCTGTGAGTAAACCTAAAAACATTAAACAAAAGGACAAAATAGTGGCTGTAAATTCAGATCAAAACAAAGAGAAAGGCACTCAAATTAATGAAAAACAGAGTGCAGACCTTAGCAACATTATTACTTCAGCTAATTCTCCTATCAAAACAATTTTGACCAATGTAAATAGAGGAAATCAGCAAGCTGATTTTGCTGATAAACTGGTGATTAACAAGGCTGAAACACACATTGTAAAAAATCAGTTGCCTTTTATTTTGGAACAAGAAATTGCCAAGATTAAGATCTCTGTTCCCCTCACTGAATTAGTCACCCAAGATGTATATATATCAAAAATTTTAAAAGCTTTCAACATAGGAGAAAATAATGACACTGTCAACCTCAATTATGACCAACCAGAGCTCTTATTTGGTCCTAAGATTGAAGGAAGATACCAAGAAGGGCCAATTCCTCCTTTTTATGTTAGTTTGAAAATTCATGACAAAATTTTACACAATGCTATGCATGATTCAGGGGCCTTTCAAAAATTAATGCCCAAAGCAGTAATGGAGAGTCTAGGCCTTGAAATCACCAGACCATACAAAGATCTATACTCCTTTGACTCCAGTAGAGTGAAATGTTTAGGCTTGATCAAAGACCTTTGTGTGAACTTAGCACAAATTCTAGCCAAGTGATTAGTGATGGATATCGTAGTGGCTGATGTACCCCCCAAATATGGTATGCTGTTATCAAGATCATGGAGAGCTAAGTTACAAGGAACAATGCAGATGGATATGACATATGCTACCATCCCTATTTTCAATCAGACTAGATGACTTTATAGGGAATCTCACATGCAATACATGGTCAGTAGCCAAGAGAGACCGGAAAAATCTCCTCTTTATTCTGTGTATACATGCCTTGACTCATTTATTCTCTTCAATTATGAAACCTTTAATGAGCAATAAACCTTAACCGACCTAGTGGCCATTCCTCACAGTAACATAATGACAGACACAGAAAAGGAGGAAGATAAGACAAAAGTATCAAAACAATTTTCCAAATCAGAAAATCATAGCAAACAAATCACAGGTCTAGGGCTACAAAACAATCATCCATTGGTTGTCAACCTTGAGAGTCAAGAGAAAAATCCTCAAAATAAGGAAGAACATGAGGAACTAAACCAATTTCAACATAGTGTTGACTTACAAAAGCAATCTAAAACCACGCAAGATAAAGAGGATAGTAGTCAAACTAGTAAATCTGAAACTAGTCCTCTTTGGAGTATGAATTTTTATGGGTCTTGCACTAAGAATAATGCTGGAGCAGGCATATGGATACAAAACACTAAAAAAAATCATGCTGAAGGGAATTCCTATAGGTTAAATTTTCAATGTTCAAATAACATAGTTGAGTACGAAGCCCTCCTTTTAGGCCTACACTTATTGAAAAAATTAGGGGCCAAAAGGATAAAAGTTCATGGGGATTCAGAGTTGATTATTAGGCAACTGAATGGGGAATATAGTGCCAAACACCCTAGACTTAGAGCCTATAGAAATGATGTCATGGAATTATTGAAAACATTTGGTGAATTCCAACTTATCTTTGTCCCAAGAAACCAAAATGTCCTTGCCAATGGTTTAGCCTTTGCTGCTAGAACTTTCGTAACACCTTATAAAACCAAACAATGCACCACCCAAGTCAAATTTAGACCAGCTGTCCCAGAAAATGAAAAATATTGGCAGGTGTTTGAGGGAGATAAACAAATAGAAGACTTCCTACAGTCCAGAAATGAATTTGAGCCACCAAGTTCAGATTCAGAGTATGAAAATGACTGTCCTATTGAAGAAAATCTACTTAACGAAGAAGTAAAGTCTCCATAGATTACTGATATAAATCTGTTATCTAATAAACTTGAACATACAATAGAAATAAGTGTATATTTAGGAAAAGAAGACTTAGAAATGCTGCAATCTAACACTCAAAGCTTTCCAAAAGGAATGGTCCCATTAGAAGAATTTTTTGATTTCAATGACGTTGCCAAAAAACCAGAACTTGAACCTGTTGAAACTGAAGTAGAAGAATGTAACATAGGCATTGAAATGAAGCCGAAAATGATTAAACTGTCTAAGACATTTCCAGCTCACATCAAACTGAAATATATTGAGTTGTTTAGAGAATTTTCTGATGTTTTTGCATGGAGTTATGAAGATCTAAAATCATATGACATAGAGATAATTCAGTATAAGATACCCCTCAAGGAAAACCAGAAGCCCTATAAACAAAAATTGCGCAGAATAAACCCTGTTCAATTACCCCTGGTTGAGAAAGAAATTAAGAAAATGTATAATGCTAGAATTATAGTCCCCGTTAGATATTCAGATTGGGTGTCTAATCTTGTGTCAGTTAGGAAAAAGACAGGAGAAATAAGGCTCTGTATTGATTTTAGAAACTTAAACAAAGCCTCATTAAAGGAAAACTATCCCCTACCCAAGATGGATCACATTTTACAAAAGGTAGTTGGTTCTAAAAGAATTTTTTTGCTAGATGGCTTCTCAGGTTACAACCAAATTCTAGTACATCCTGATGATCAACTCAAAGCAACCTTTACCACACCTTGGGGTACTTTCATGTATGTGAAAATGCCCTTTGGTTTAATGAATGCTAGTGCCACATTTCAGAGAGCCATGGATATTGCATTCTCGGAATAATTAGGCTTCTTCATCATTATTTACCTTGATGATATCACTGTTTTTTCCAAAATAGATGAAGAACACCTAGAACACTTGAGAAAAGTTTTTGAGAAATGCAGAAAATATGGGCTATCTTTAAATCCAAAGAAAACAATGTTTGGTCTCCAAGAAGGAAACTTCTTGGACACATCATATCAGAAGAGGGGATAAAGATAGACCCAAAGAGGATTGATGGTATCCTAGAAACATCAAGGAACTTCAATATTTCATTGGGAAGATTAATTTCTTGAGAAGGTTCATACCCAATCTAGTTGAACTCCTTAGAAACATAAAAAACATGCTAAAAAGGGAAGAAGGAGTTAAATGGGCCTTAGAAGCAAAGAAATCATTTGAACTAGTAAAACAAGCATTAACCAAAACACCGGTTCTCATCAGTCTTGATTTTACAAAGGATTTTTTTATTTTTTCATTTGCATCATAACACACAGTGGTTGCTGTCCTATTATACAAAAACTTGAAGGGACAAGAGCAACCAATTGCATTATTTAGTAAGGCATTGAGAGATGCACCTCTGAAGTACAATATCATGGAAAAACAAGCCTTTGCCTTAGTCAAAGCCTTAGAAGACTTCAGAGTTTACATTTTACATTCTCACATAATTGCATTTGTGCCAAATTCAGTTGTAAAAGACATTTTAACCCAAGATCCAGATGGCAAAAGAGGAAAGTGGATTGCTTTGATACTTGAATATGATTTAGAAATCAAGCCCACTAAGCTCATGAAAGGCCAAGGACTAGCAAGATTAATGGCTGAGTCTAATTTTGAAGCTCTTGATATAAACATGTTAGATGCATTAGATGAATAGGAGGAGTTGACAAATCCCATTATTGAAGATCATTTTCTGTTTTCATCTTGGTATGATGATATTTTATATGTTTTGCTCAATTTAAATACACCTCTTGGTTTGTCTAAAACGAAGGCAATATTTTTAAAGTTGAAAGATGTTAATTACTGCATTTTGGATAAATGTCTATATTGGAAAAATGCTAGTGGATTATTGCTTAAATTTTTGCCTGAGAATGATGTAGATAAGATCAAGCATGAATTACATGAAGGAGAATGTGAAGGCCACCTCTATTAGAAGACAACTGCCAATAAAATCCTTAGAGTTGGTTACTATTGGCCCACCCTATTTCAAGATGTCCACAAAATGATTATTGTCTGTCATAAATGTCAACTCTTTGAAGGCAAAAGAAAATTGCTTCCTTTACCTCTGAAACCAATAACTGTTGAAGCTCCTTTTCAACAATGGGGTCTATACTTCATTGGGGAAATCCATCCAGCCTCATCTGCCCAACATAGATGGATTTTCACTGCAACAGACTATTTTAACAAATGGATAGAAACCATCCCTTCTAGGCAAGCCACTGACTCTGTCATCATAAAATTCCTTGAAAATCATATCCTATCTAGATTTGGCTGTCCTAGGAAAATTATCACTGATAATGCTGTTGCATTTAATCCAAAAATATGGTTGAATTCTGTCACAAATATCAGATTACATTGGGCCATTCTACTACTTATTACCCTCAAGGTAATGGGTTGGCAGAATCCTCAAACAAGAGTTTGGTGAATATAATCAAGAAGTTGCTGGAAGACAATAATAAAACATGGCACACAAAGCTAGAACATGCACTATGGGCTGACAGATTAACACTTAATAAATCAATTGGAATGTCACCTTACTAGCTAGTTTATGGAGAAGATGCAATTTTTCCAACTAGTATAGGAATGCCAGTCATGAAGCTGATCCAAGAAGTGCAGTCTGAAGAAAATGATATGACAAGAGGAATCAATCAGACTATACACCTTCAACAAACCAGAGAGGAAGTCTACAACAGAGCATTACACAAGTAAGAAAATATCAAGAAGCTGTTTGATAAAAGAACCAAGGCCAATGATTTCAGCATTGGTGAAAAAGTTTTGAAGTGGGATTCCATGAGAGAAGATAAGGGCAAACATGGAAAATTTGATAATTTATAGCGAGACCCTTATATCATTCATTCTACTACTGGTAACAATGCTTATTTCTTGAAGGAAGTGAATGGAACTAAACTTTTTGGAGGTCCTTTCAATGGCGGGATGCTCAAACATTATTTTTCTTGACTATATCATTTTGAAGCTTTTTCCTTTTTGCTCATTGTAAATATCATTGTTTGAACATTGCATTCAAAGTTAGAAAAATAAAAATACAAAAAAAATAGAAAAGAGAAAAGAGGGCAGAATGAAAACAAGAAAGGTACAGCCCCATGCCAAAAAAGAGACAAAATCTGAAAGTGTGCAAGCTCAAATGCCACTCCTAAAAACACACTTCTAGTTAGTCATACAGCCTAATCATGACTAATTAGTTTTTCAATTTTCTGTTGATGGTTAGTGAATTAGATCAGCCAAACAACATAACCTTGGCTTATCAGTAAGGTAGATTAGGATAGAAAAACAAAGGTTCAAACAAGCTCAAATCTGAACCTATGAATCCCAAAAGAAGAATGGATCTAATTGGATTAAATCTTGAGCCAAAAATAGAAAGAAAATTGGTTCCAATATGCTCAAAACTTGAACCAGATGAGAAAGAAAAATAGCTCAAACAAGCCTAAAAAAAGAGCTGAAGAAATAATGAAGGATGCTTTAGTTTTTAGATCTTAAGCCTTCACAATTTTGTTTTAAATTTCTCTAAATTTTAGTCTATGTGTAGCTTGTTTTTATGCCATAGATCTACAGCAAGTCAGTCTGCTTAATCCTGGCTTGGCTGCTTTTAGATTTCCTATTTTAGAATTTAGAGAATAAAGGTCTGTCAGACAGTCTAATCCTGATAGATAGTAGTTAGGTAGAGAATTTATGAACTCAACTGTTTAAACTGAGTTGATGGAGGAATAAGATTAGACTTAGATTAGTTTCCTATTTTCCAAAAGAATAAAATTGTAAAATCTCTTTCGGTAATAATCACATATAATGGAACGTTGTCGACGCATTTCAAACCAACCAGTGTGGTTCATCATCAGGACTAGGTGAGAGATCAAATCAAATCAATAAGCTTAAATAGATGTAGAGATGTTTAAACTAGCCGTTTTCTAAACGGCTAGTTTGACTTTTTAATAATTTAAAATGTTTTTAATTAGTAACGGCTAGTTCCCTCCTACTATTAAACCAATTAATAAATTTATTCGTTTAGTTAATAAATTAGTAAACTTATTAGTTATAATTATTTTTTATATATCAATTTTATTAATTAATTAAAGTGAGAGGTTAAAAAATATTAAAAAATAAATAAATAAATAAATATAAATATAAATATAAATATAAATATAAATAAATATAAATAAAAATAAAAATAAAATAAAAATATAAAAATAAATATAGCAAAATAAAAATAATGAATTAATAATAGAATAAAATAAAAATAAAAAGAAAAATAAATAAATAATAAAATATCAAACTTTCAAACTTTCAAAAAAAATAAAAATAAATAAATAAATAAAAATAAAATAAATAAATAAAACAAAATAAATAAATAAATAAATAAATAAATAAAATCAAATAAAATCAAATAAAAATAAAATAAAATCAAATAAAATCAAATAAAATAAATAAAATATAAATATAAATATAAAAATATATAATAAAAGAAAAAAAAAACACACACACATATATATATATATATATATATATATATATATATATATAAAATAAAAATAAAAAATATAAAAATAAAATAAATAAATAAATGAATAAAAATAAAAATAAAAATAAAATAAAAAAGATAAAATAAATAAATATAAATATAAAATAATTAATTAATTAATTTTTTAAGAAGAAAAAAAAAAAATCAGGGACATAAGGCAGGTATCCAACACCTGCTGATGTTCCAACCATCATCTCTGTTGAGATTAAGGGGTCTTTTTCGATTTCTAAGGCCTCTCTTAACTTACGATGATGGAAATGGTCAATCCTAGCAATGACCTTCACCTCTTCAATGCAAATATGATGGTTAGTCTTTTCTGCATGTTCAGCTAGGGCAGACGAGCGGGATCTTCCATGCTTAATATCAGCAGCATGTTCAGAAATTCTTTGATTTATAGATCGACCAGTTTCACCAATGTAAGGCATCCCACAGGAACAAGGAATGATGTAGACACCTTTCCCATCCCTAGGGTCAATCGAGTCTTTAACCAATTTGAGAGAGTTGCGAATCATGTTAAGGGGCTTGAAAAATGAAGAAACCCTATGCTTCCTCAGGACCCTCGCAATTTTATCAGTGGTTCCTTGAATGAACGGAAGACGTACACTGCGGGACCATTGACTAGGGTCTTTATTATTTTTAGATAGAGGACCTTTTGCTGCTTTAAGAAAAGCTTGAAGGCCTTGCGATCTACTATAACCATTTTTACAAAAGACACTTAACAGATGAGACTTTTCCCTTTCAAGGTGAGACTCATCAGAGATCCTCAACGCCCTTGTGGCCAAGGTGTTTAGGACACCCAATTTTTGAGCAGGGAAATGGTGTGAACTAGCTTGAAGGTACTGCTCAGTATGAGTTTTCTTTCGAAAAAATTGATGGGAGAAAGAGCCATCATCTTTGTGAAAATAGTTTGCTAATCCAAATGCACTCTGAAAGAAGAAAAAATGTTAGGATCATTAGGAATGGGTAGGTAGAGATGTTGTTTTGATATAATTCCATTGTGTCAAATTGTTTCAAAGATTGTCAGATCAAGGAAGGTCAGCCAAAGAAAAGAAAATTTCATGCCCAATGGATGAAGGCACTGGTCAGCTTCCAAAGAAATTGTCTAAAGTTCTTGACACCTTCAAGAAGATGCCATTCCCATGTGGAACCATTGTTAGCCACCTCTAAAAAATTGTCATACCAAATGGTGGCTAAATCCCTTTAAGCCTTCAAGAAACAATTTCATGTCCAAATTGTGAGTTCTTGAAGTCTTATGATGATCTTTACCCTTTGAGTTAATCTTCAATGTTGTTTCCCTCATGGTCCTGAAGTACCTGCTGTTTCACCAAGAGAAAAATTGCTTAAAAGGCCCCATTTTCCCTGATTACACTTCTCCATTTCACTCTTATCAAATCCCCTTTTTTCATTTTACCCCCCTTCATAAAATCCCTCCATTAACCTTCATTTAACCTTCAAAACATCCTAAATCCTCTTTAAAACATTTTATTCCCCCTTATTTGGTTTTAAATCCCTTCATTTCACCTATCGGAACCCTCATTTTGGCTTTAAAACTCTGTTTTTGGCCTAAAAACAGTATTTTTACATTATATAGGTCTTAAGCCCCTGAGTGCTTATTTCCTTTAGCCCCTTTGTTTCATACGACTTAAAGCCCTGCAATCGGGCGCTAAAGGCCTAAAACCCTTTCCGAAACCCCTTTTTCCTCTATTTTTCCTCATCCCCGACGTTGTGATTTTTCAATAGATCTAGACCATTGATCTATACAGATCAACGGCCACTGGGCTACCCGATCTCTGCCTTACCCTTGCCTTACCTTTTCCTCCATTCGAATAACCCACCCCATCTTTTAATCTTGACCGTTCATTTATCAAATCTGACGAGCGAGATTAAACGTGATAAACCCGACTTTTCATTAAACCCTCCCACTACGTGACAAGGCAGAGCTTGCGTCATCGTGGACCTCGCATACATCCTCTACACAACTCTTCATAAATCGCACTCAACCCGCGCCGTTCGATCTGCTACCCCTCATCCAATGGCCAGAACTGCATATCGCGTAATTTTTGAGCCGAAGGGTTAACATTCAAAAATCGTGCGATATGGGTGGTTTTGAAAGGACATGTGTCAAACTCTGTATGGAATCACATTATTTTTGTGAATACCTCCTACCCCCCTATAGCTTGTGCAAAAACCATTAATGGTTTTTTGCTATACCACTGCCCTCTGCAAACGTTGCTTTTCATCTTTTAATCCTGGCCATCGATCTCTGAGATCTGACGGTCCTGACTTAATCTCGCCCCCATTTCACTTTCCACTTAACTTGCTCCTATCATTTTCACTTTTAATCTTGGCCGTTGATCTTTGAGATCGAACGGCCCACATTAGATCACGACCCCAATTCGTTTTCCCTCCATCTTTTCTCCCAAGCGTTTCACCAAATGATCTCAACCGTTGATCGTTCTAATCTAACGGTCCATGTTCGCTGTCACGCCCAAACTCCATTTGTACCTGGTTGAATGTTTTTGCTAGGATTTTCTCGCTCCCACTACTACATCCTCACATTCGCATAGCTCCAAACCCCCTCCATTAAACCTCTAAAATGTAGTATACCATTTTTGCAGAATTTCTTAATAAGTTTTTGTGTTTTTGCAGGGTTAAGTGGTGGTTAATATGCATTTTTCCATAGTCACAGTTTGGTGATATATTCGACCCAGAATGACGATTTTGTGGTTTTTATCAAAGAAGGAAGGGAATTGCAGGTTTGAGATCTGAGTTTAAATCAATTGGATCACCATCCAGGGTTTAACAGGAACCCTCCAATAGCAGAAAACCACCTGTATAAACAGAACAATAAAGGGTATCAGAGAGAAGAATCAATGTTAAAGAGGGATTAATGCCCAAGCATGAAGATCAGAGTTTTAATCCTCAGGTTTAAAGAAACAAAGACAGTGTTAAAGAATGAAGACCCAAAGATAAAGATCAAGGCTAATTAAGCCTAAAAAATAGACCAAAAGCAGATTAAAGGTGTTTTAAGGAAAAACAAAGAGATATATCAGTTAGAAAGGCCTGCACTACCACATAGAGGTTATTTATCCTCTTCAACTACCAAAGAGCCACCTGCAACTCTCATAAATCAAAAGAAGGCATAGTTATTTCCTAGTCAGTGATATTTTGTTTGAAGACAACTAGAGTTATTGCCAGCCTGCCTAAAAGAGTTTTAAAGTCAAGAAAATATGCCAAATAGCTTGATACTTAATGAAAACCCATTAATACAGAGGAAATATCGGATATCTTCTTTGTTGAGTTTCTCAAAGGCAAAGAGGCATTAACTTGTATTAATTGAACCAAGAGATATTTTCTTTCATCCCACCTCCTCATCTTCTTATAAAATCTCCTTGAGGAGCACATTGTAAAGGGTTGGTTGTTGGACTTTGATGTAATACTTGTTGCTCGAAACTTTCTGCATGTAAATAGTTCTCAGAGGCTGTTGAAGCTATGTTTGTAATTGAAGAAGTTAGGCTAAGAAGAGAAGTTGTTGTTGTACTGAAACATCGGACTTAAAGTATGTAACTAGATTGACATCAATATACAAGCTGATTCATGGGATCCTGGTCTATACCATTGGTGATGTGTCTCTCATTGTTCTTGTTTTCCTTCTTATGTTTTTCAAAAAATTGTTCATTTTTCTCTGATAAAGAACAACAAATATAGAGCTAGGATTTACTCTTACAAGTACCCTACTCTCACTAATAAGCTTTATCTTTATGTTTTCGTCCTTTGTGTATTTAAGAATGATTTAATACAGTCCAAGTAGTCAAAGAATGTTGGTGAGCCCATGTCTTACTGTCTAAAATTTAAATATTGTTCTTGAATGATATTTTCATTACATGCTAAGTAGAGTCGGACTAAGAAAGTTTATGGTTTGCCCTGTCTTCTAGTTCTTTCTCCAAAGGTTGTTTGAAAGTTTCCCTAAGAGTGTGCTAAAAGTAGGCCTAGATTTTAATGATATCTTACTTGATATTAAGCTACACTTTGTTTTCCTATATGTTTTCATCCTTTTTGAAAGTAGTCATGTGGATTAATGGATTGTTTTTACGATAAGTTAGCTCTAATACAAGCTTGTCCAAAGAATTCTATGGTTAGCCCTGTCCTTTGGTTGGTTTCAAACAGTTACTTAAAAATGCTTTTCTTGTTTGGAAAGTTGATAAATCCTTGTTGAAATTATTAGCTTTTTCCACATTCTCAACACTTTTAATGTTCCACTCCATCATTTAATCTAAAGGATCTTTTGATATAGATGACTTTCCCCATGGACCACTCTTGAAATTGTTGCACAATTAAAACCTTTTGTGACTCCATAGCCCAATGGATTAAGTGCTATTTCATGCCTATCCTATCAGCTGAACCTTGTTTTGGTTGTAGGCACCTTCACCCCTTTGAAACCCTTTCATTTTCAGGACTTTCTACTCAATTAAAGATCATACCCAACCAAAAAAACAAACAAAACCCTTGTTCTTAATAACTAGCCTAATATCACACTAAAACCCTTAAAAGATAAATCAATCTTTGCACTTATAGAGAGATCCCCCTTTGGATTTAGGAGGGCTAGATCCTAGAATCCCAAAGCGGTTCATATGTAGGCTCTGCAGCTTTGTATTTTCCAATCTTGAAAACTACAGAGACATAACACAGAGCATTCATGAAGAATTTGAGAAGCTAATGAGGGAGATTGTTACAGGATCTCCAAGATGGTTTGAAACTGAGTCAAACTCCAGATTTTCTTGTAGGGGATGTGAGCATGCAGCTACACCCTATGATATATAGTGCAGTCACATGGCCATTCTTTCCATGAGAAAATAACAAGAAGAAGAAATGCCGAAGAAAGGAACTCTTATAGGTTTCTTACACGAGTATGAATCTCAAACCCATAGGTTTAGAGATCATATTAATTTTCCGGAGTTTTGCAAGATCATGGTGAGGAGGATCAAGCATCATGATGAGGATATATTTCTTCTATCTATATTTGATGGTTCCCCTACTTGTTCAGCCAGGGCTTGGATAGAAGATCTAGACACCTTTCTATAGCAGCATCAGATTTTCGAAGATGAAGCTATCAGAGTAGCAGTGCTACACTTGGGAGGTAAGGTCTATGCATGGTGGTTATTTGAGTCTTTTACTCTGAAGAATGAAAATACCTCTTCCTATGCAATTTTCATGCAAAATTTGATAAGGAGATTTGGTAGGAGAACTCTGAAACACATGTGGAGGAAACAAACACATTCAAACAAAAAAAACCCTTGCATGTGATGAAGAAAACCATAGACTCAGAATCACTGCAGAAAGCTATGAAGGAGGATGATGTCTTGCATGTTGCTTTAGTAGAGGCAAGATCTTCATTCTTGGCACAAAGAGGCAAGGAGATCCCTTTTACAAAAGAGGATCCAACCATTAGAGGGTTGCCCACTCATGTTGAGGAAGCTGAGGGCAACATCGCTATCATTTATAGAGTTGATCTAGTACCTCATGCAGAGGGAGGAGGAGCTCTTACTCCAACTAGAGGGATTCTTGCAGATTTGCAAGAGAGCTCCTAGGATCTCATTCATGGAGGTCCAAGCATAATCAGTGAGCAGCATGATTGTGCAGCATTGGATCTGGAAGAAGGAAGAAGGGAGGAAGAGAAACATCAGGTGATGAGAGGCACACAACCTTCTCTATTTCAGATAACTAGTGCAAATAGGAGGAAGTCTGTATTGTGCTGTGAGAGCAAGGGCAATATTTCCCAACTATATGTGCAGTCCACTCTTGACATAGATGTCTCACTGCATAGAGGCATTCAACTAGAGAGGCCACCTGATCTGTCATTGATGAGAGAAATTTTGTCTTTGGATTCACCGCTCTTATATTTTGGAGAGGTGAAGAGTTTGGAGGAGAACTTTGGCATGACGGATGTCAAATTAGTAGAAAGAAGCTTGAGGAGAGTTTCACCAGCACTGCCTCTTAGGAGGATTGATCCTTACTGGAGATCTCAGCTCTTAGTTGAGTACTCTAAGGATCTTGATGCATGCAGGATTCTAGATGACCCGGATAGAGATGATGAGTATATGATGGATGATATGGTCATCTATTCCCATGGTAGAGTCTTCTTGACTAGAGATTCTAGTCTCAAGGAGAAGTTGTTGCATGCAGCACATGAGGACTTATTTTCCATGCACTTTGATGTATATCTTGCCTTGGAATAGGAGTTCATTTGGGAGGGCATCCAGCAGGACATACATCCACATATGGAGAGATGCAGAGCCCGAATGATGATGGAGAATATATCATAACCACCTTCCTACTCATTGGGAGTAAGGGAGCATTTTCAGTTGAGCCATTTCAGCTCAAGTCTTCTAGTGCATGATGGAGAATGTACAATTTCACCGTATGTTTTGTACTTCTTGTCTTTTTATGAGCAACATATTGTACCAAGGAGGATTATTCCTTATTGAATATTGTATCATGATGTACTTGAAGCCATTTGTAGCATTGAGATTGGCTATCTCATTGGTGGTTTGTGGGGAAAGCCATATGATTTTTGGTGTGCACCATTGACACCTTTTTGTACTTCCCTGTTTATATCTTGTAACATGATTTTGGTAGCAAAGAAGTGGCTAGGAGAGCACTTGTTTTTGTTTGATTTGATGCATTCAGGGCATGCACTACGCTGGTTCCTTATATGGGGCCTTGATCCACTTTCCAGTTGTCATTTGGAAAGTTTTTTTTATTGTATTATGCTTCCATGTATTGCTGATATGTTTGTGTTCATGAGGAGCTTTTATTGGAGAGTGGGCTTGAGATTGAGGATGCCCATTGGGAGCATGATTCTCCTCACTATACATGTTGTACATTTCAGGAGGAACCATGGGCTAACCATGAATGCCACATTATATTTTTATACTTCTTGTGGGGGGAACCACTTTAAGAACTTGAGGAGGCATTCCATAGATCATGAGGAGATGGAGGAGTTGGCACAATCAACTCTTTTCCATTTGAGGATGAGGGAAGAATCATCTATGAGCCACTCCATTGATATGAGAAAAACATATGGTAAGAGTATTGTTGGATTGCATAGAATATTTTCTATATATATGCATCTCTTAACCATATATGTGCAGGGATTTTCTTAAGGGAAGGATACTCTTCCTTCTAGATTTGGTGGCCTACATAAGGCCATTATGGGTGATCACTCCCTAAGTGGATATGGGGAGGAGATTTCTCATGGAGAATGTACTCACATTGCACATTACATCCTTCACTTTCTCCAGATTTGTGAAGAGACCGGGGTAGCAAGCAAATGGTGGGGAGGCCACCCATCATTCTATTTCCTATGGCAGTGGAGAGTCAAGCTGCATTGGCTACATTTGAGGGACCATTGTCCTTCTCCTTTACTTCAAATGGCAGCTAGCATGATTCTCCTTATGGTTCCCTTGATTGATATTGCTGGAGCTTTTCTTGGGAGCATGATTAGAGGAGAGACACATTGGGTGGATGTGTCCTTGGAGGGAGAAAAATCCCACACACTTTGCACTACATGTTCTAAAGGGAGCATGGGAGATGGTATATGAGGTGAGCCATATGTGGAATGATATGCCATATGATGATGACTTCCAACTCATCATATATGGAGAGAGTTGGGCCAGCATGAATTGCAGCGTTGGCGGAGAGGTCCTTGGGGATCTAATCTTCATCTTGCCACTTGAGGGAAACTATTTTGCAGCCCAGGATCAGACCTTTCTCTACAATTATCATGAGTGGAGGGAAGGACGACATGGGGTAGGCTACATTGTCTACCATGAGCAGATTTTCATCCCACCTACATTGCCGGAGCTAGAGGTGGAAGACAGTTTCCAGGAGTTGCCTAGTTTGGAGGTAACTCATTTTGCATGGATGATTGCTTGGGGGATGGAGGATCCACATGAGGAATATGTTCCTCAACACATTTGATACTCCATGCCTTGAGGAGAGGCTATCCAATTCTGTCCTTGTAGTTTCTTGGGGACAAGCAACATTTGGGAGGGGAGGACTGTAATGTTCCCAAATTTTCTGAAAATAATTTGGAACAATAATTTTTGCTGATTTCACCTAGGAGGAGAACAAATGGGTAAGGAGACCCATGCATAATAAAAATATTAGTAAAATACCTCTATTTATGAAAGGCGATCATCACTGGAGTTGTTTTTCACACCCTCATGTGTGAACAGGGTTATTTGCAAGTAGACAAGGTCAAGTTTGACCAAGTGAATGACGTTGGGCCAAGAGGTGGAGCACACTTAGAGAAGCAGTGCAATATGAATGAGGAAAGGGTTATTTGGTGGAGGAAACCCTAAAGGAGTGGGATCCATGGAGAGGGGCTTTCATTTGTTTAAAAGGAGGAAAAGGCAACCATTGTTTCTCATGCTTATGATTATTCATCTCAATTGTCCATTAGACAATTGTGCATTATTTGTTGTTTAGCAAGAATTGCTGGAGGAATTCCTATTTAGGATTCCTTCTCCTTCTTGAGGGGTCTCTTGAGGGATTTTTCTTCATTTTGCTCACATCCAGGCTTGAGGCCAAGCATCCTCCATCAAGACAACATTATTTCTGTAGCATATTAATGTTGTGTTACTAGGTGTTGAAGTGAGGGTTCTCTACACCACCTTCATCAGCTATTTTCAGAGGAGGAGTCCATCTATCCTTTGGGATATCAGTTTGGAGGAATCCCAGAGCTTATTGCAGAATTTGGCATCGAGGAAATCTCATTCCATAACCCTACAACGCAGTTCCATCTAGTGATTGTGTTATTTTGAGAGGAGCATTTGCAGTGGGGCTCTTGCAGAATATTAGAGGGTGAGATATTTAGTGAAGGGATCAGCCTTTCATCCTAAAGATCCATTGGAGGAGAAATATTTAGTTTGGGGCATCATCTACAGCTTCTCCATCTAGTTCTATTTTTGAGTTGCTGCAGCTACCCAGCAACTCTGGCATTTTTCCAATTTTGTATTTTAAAGTCAATCCTTCCAGGATTGATAGGAGGTAGTCTTTGGGAGTTGAGATCATCTCTCCCGATGTTGTATTGGGCCATACATTGACCTATTTATGTATTTGACATATGTAGCATGCAGTTGCTCCATAAAACTGCACTGTCATAGCTTGAGTTCACTTGTATAGAAATGTTTTCATCATGATCTATGTACTTGTTCTTTGAGGCTGAGCATTGCTCATCTTGAGTATCATTTTCCTCAGGATCTTGTATTCTATTTTTGCTTCTATTATTTAATAAGAAAGCTATGGATTTCTCTCATGTTTTTATGATTTGAGTGTTGCTGCTACACCATCATTATGCTTGCTTATTGCTGGAGCTCCAACTTTAGAATATCTTGAGATATTCTCATTGTTGTAGAAATTTCCTGAAAAAGGAATATTACACAGTCAGATACGATTCATAGGCATGTTGCTTCAAGTCTGTTGATCATGATGTCGATAATTCATCAATTTAAGGAATGACACTCTGGAAATAAATCTGCTCTCTTTTGGTTGAGATTTCAAAAGCATAGATCTTTATGATGGAAATTTTTGCATAACCCTTGACCGCATTATCTGGCCAATTGAAGGTTTTGACAAGGTTTGCAATGTGCAGCGACTGAATCCATACTCAAATATGGTGCTGCTTCTGTGCATGAACCTGTACTCAAATGTATTTTGAGAAGCATTCTATCATTGCTGGTACTAGACTTACTCTCCTACCATCAGGAAAACCTATTATCATTGATATTATTACACAAAGCACTTCTTCAATTTAATTAACAAGAAGAATTTACGAATTAATAACTATGGTCTCTAAATGCCCCTAGTCACCAACTTAAAAGGACAAAAAACTAGGTACAAGCATATAATTATTTAATAAAAATCATAAAAATTTGGACAAAAATGCAGCTCAACAACTCCATCCAATGTTTGTGACAATTGCAGGGCCTCCTTAGCCCACGACTATATCCTGGATTCTAGTAAGTGTTCACAGCAATGCAGGTCCTCGAACTCTGTCTGAATAACCCAACCCTCCTAAATATGGGCATGGCAATATGATATTACTAGGGTGGGTGCTACCATCCTTATATCTAGCAACTGCTGCTCCTTGATGCACAACAGATTGCGCAACTACTGCACCATTGGGTCATTCTAAACCTAAGTACAGACACACATGGCCTCATCTAGTAATTGGTTGCACTCTGTGACTGTGGCATCGATGATGTCTATTGCTACATTTTCCTCTACAACATTCTAAGCTTTGAATTTTGGTGGGCTATACGATTGAAGCTTCATCTGCAGATATGAAATCTGTTACTAAAAATTTGCTCTGAAAACCTGAATTTCCTCGTGCGATGCCATTAGTGTAGTGGCCAACCTTTCCAATTTTTTTGTTGGAGTGGTTGAGGTAGGGACCGATGGCACCTCGTTGCGTATCTGATCACTTTTTTCTTCTAGGGAAAAGCGCTGAGCCTTAGGTGCACATCACGCTTCTTTTTTTGAATGTTGTTTCTTCTATAGTTCAACTGCTTGCTGCTGCGACTAATTGGCAGCATGGTAAACGCGGGCTTCTCAAAATTGCAGCTCATCCACAATCATTTTTTGGACTATATGGAGCTTTCTTGTGGGCACCATGGCCAATTAAATATTAATTTATTGGCAGGCTCTGAGTTGCACACACGGAATTGATGAATTTACGCAGATGGTAGGCTCGGGGATTTGGATGAGCTGACTCTCCCCCATCGAAGGAAAAAAAGTGTTTAGAAGCTAAGCGCTGGTAGCAGGCATGCTCGCTTGAAGTTGGCTCTCCTAGGCCACGCTCACTTGAACCTTTAACTCATGAATGCCACTTTGTACGCCGTCGAGCGCAACCTTGTACTGCGCCTCTAGTTTGGTCCACATATCTCTTGTCGTGGATGTGACAGTGTTTAAAATTAGATCATCCTCACTTAATGTAAGATCTTCTTCTCAAGTGGTTTTCGACCCTTTTCACTTATTTATCAGACCTCCTATGGCCTAAGAGTCGCACTTTGTCCCCTTGGAAGTCTACGCTTCAGCTTGCTCAGCGGTCTAAGCCTCAGTCTCCTTAGTTCTAATACCATTCCTTTTAGGCACAGTCTCTTTCTCCAGATTCATAGTCTTGCCAGTTTTAGTTGTCGTGTCCTCTGCTCCAGTGATTTTGTCTATTTGTTGTGTACTAGTCTGGGGCTTGGTAGGTGTCTTTGGAATGGACATATATGCACCCTCCATGGTGTGTAGTTTCAACCATGCTGGAAGCCACTCTATTTTGATGCGTACTAAATTGTCTTTTGTCACCAAATAGGGAAACTTATACCAGTGCCCTCAACGATGCCCTTGGTGTGGATGTGGATGTTGTGGAATGTCACTTTAAAGTCATCGATCAACTTGTATTGCTCATAAAAGGTTGGGGACAACCTTCGCTTGAATTGAATGGATTGAAATATCAAAACATAAAAGAGGACCCAAAAAATGTTATTCTCTGCAACGTGCACAGGGACTATTGAGTTTCAGAGCATGGCATACCACGCGGCTTCATACATATCAGGCTCAATGTCAGGAAATTGGGTTTCCTCTGGCATTTTCCAGCCGATGAGCACTATCAAACTTAGTAACGAGGCATAATAGACATGCTTCCCGTCTTCTTGTGAATTGTGCATATTATCCAAAAATTCTCTACAGAACTAGGCCCAATTATATTGTACGCCCTTCTCACATTTCCCATTGAGCGTAATGAATTGTACAAGGAATTCCTTTGGTATACAATTCCTCATTATTTTACATGCTAGGATGAGGGTTCCAAATCTAACAACCAAGTCATTTATCTCACTCACTACAAATGCACAACTGTGGCGCGTGACCTGGTAGTCATTCTTAATCTTATCCGCAACTCTCTTCTCCTGTCCTTTGCCTCCAAAATAAGCCACAGGGTCTGCGCCTTGATCAGGAAAGTCGATGATCTGATGGATCAAATCAACATCGATAGGTATGTTCTATTCCAGCCATAAACATTCATTGTGGACAAGTACGAGAAAATGATGCACATAGATGTTGTTGAACAAGCTGCGCCCAAAATGTGGGATCTGCAAAAAATTTAATAGCCTTGCCTTGCGTAGGCCCAACACACAGTGCTTCGGATCAATGCGCACAATACCCCCCCATAAGAAACTTGGTCTAAGTATCTCTTAGGTGCGAGCTCTGGAAATTTTTCTAGCTCTGCGATGTCCCAATATTCCATTTTCAACAATGGCACTTTGGAAAACATATCACCTTCCATTGGTACATTATTTTGGATTAGGTGCATGTTAATGTATGCTCACACTTTTTTTAGGTCCTTCAGGACCTTCACCAATGATTTGTGTGGTGCAACATAGGTCAGAAACCACAAGATGGGGGAAATTTCCACCACATCCTCCTCTTCCATAATTTTCTCTGGAAACTCTCCCATGGGATTCTTCTAACGCTCAGCTGCAGTGGAGCATGACTTTGGGGTATTCTCTCTAGGGGATTTCCACGACCCTAAGGTTTTTCCCTTCTTTGTCTTAGCTGGTGCATGGGTCTCAGCGGCCTGCCTAGTGGGATCCTCTCCAGGTTGGGTGGCTGTCATACTGGAAGAATTACGTGGACTAGACCTCTATGGTGCAACTCCTCCTTAAACACAGGATCAAGACCAGACATAGACAAAAAGTAGAGGCTCGAAATCAAAGAGATCAATGCACCAAAATCACATAGAAGGCAAAGGGAACTAATGCGACCCCTTTTATCATATTTATAGCTTAGGCACGTCTCAAATGATCCCTTTTGCATTAATGTAGCTCCATAAATGACAAAATGGCTCCAAATATGGCACAATATCCTCATTAAATGCAATTTATATGCTCCTACACATGGTAATAATACCATATTTTCCAGATTTACTGTTCCAATGGCTATATTCTAGCACTTCTATGACCTAGTCAACTTCTGCATGTAGATTCTGTGTACACGTCACACCTGTCTGAGCATCTGCCATCCTTTCTGCATAGATCCAATAGGCGCTCAGGGAGAGTTTCATCCTTGCATGACTTCAATTGGCTTCCGTTGACACACCCAGGAAGATATTCTTTGCTAAATGTGGTGAGGCATACTGTGCCTCCATCAGTGATTTCTTTAACAATATATGGTCCTAGCCAATGCATCCTGAACTTCCCTAGGTTGCGTGCAAACTTTCTGTCATACACTAGTACATATGGTCAGTTTTACGACAATCTAGTTCTGACAGTTTTGATGTATTGTTAGAAATTTCCCAATTTTTCTTAGTTTTTTTAATCCCACCACATGGTGTCGCTCTTATGACACTACCCAAAAAGCATCTCTCTTGTGACACTACCAAAAAGGCGGCACATTGTTGAAATAATGATGTTTGTTTTATGTGCGTCGGTATACCGATGGATATGAAAACACTTTTGTGGAATGATCACTTTCCCTTTGAAAAAATCAAGGTTGACTTGGTCAACTAGCATCGTAATAGCGACGGTTTCTTTTAAATATATAGCGTGCATTGTAAATATGTTTTGAGACAAATTTTTTGTAATAGCGACAAATTTTACTGTAGTAGCGACGGTTCTGAAAGGGTATACGATATTTTTTCTAGCAAAAAAACATAATTTTTTTTTTCTTTATAGGATAACTTGCATCAATGGTATAAAACATTAGAGGTGTAAAAAAAATTCAAGAGGGTTTAAGGGGTGATGGTAAAGTTTATTTCCCTTGCAAAAAATTTTGTTTGAGAAGTAATGTTAGAGTTTTAATAGCAACAACAACAAAACATTGTAAGAAATATGGGCACATTGATGGTGGATTGAATGACTATCGTCCCGTGGTAATTAGTTAGCAATATATATATATATATATATATATTCATTATCTATCTTCATTTTGATTATATAGTAAAATTTTATAATATTTTAATATTTTTTTATATATGCACTAATGTTTAATGATTGTTTGTAAATTTTATAAAGGCATAACTTCCCCCCAATTTTTTTTCAGAACCAACTTCCACAGCTCAATATTAGTAGATTAGATGATGTTGCACCACAACAGAATATTGTAGCAAATAGTAGTACTGGAAATGATGTTGTACAACGTGAAGAACATGAAGTGAATGATGAAGGTGATGTTAATGATCCCATGGAGGTAGATGATGACAATATTGACATAGTTAACAATGATGGGACAAATGAAATTATCCAAGACTTGTATGGTGAGTCGGACGATGATGGTGGATATAGTGATGGTGTTTATGATGTACCTCTGATTGAAACATCAAATGAATGACTTTTTGAACACTCAAATGCAACTCTTCTCTCCGCTACATTGTTGCTGGTGAATTTAAAGGTTATGAATAATTTGTCAAACAAATGTATGATACAGATCCTAAGTATTGAAATATGTATATATGATCACATATATGTAAATTTTGATTATTTTCCCTTTTTTTTAGTTGTAATAAATGTGTAAAATAATAATTCAATACTTATATATGATTAATAATCTTTACATTAACTAGTAGTTGTTTATGTTGTAGATTGTTGGGTGACTTTTTGTTACCATCGCCAAATACTTTACCTCGAACATATCGAGATTTACGTGCTATTATTAAAGCCTTTGGAATGGAATATAACACTATAGATGCATGTCCTAAATATGATCTTATATATTACAGGGAACATGTGTAATATTCCCATTTTAGCACATGGCTAAATGGAATATTAAAATTTTGCTTTTATCACCTTGCAGCTAAATAAATGGGTAAAGGAACCCATTCTTATTGAAGAAATGAATAAAATCCCTCATAATGTGAAAGGGATCATCAAAGTAGCTTCATTTTGCACCCTCAAGTGTGAAAAGGGGAAAATGCATGAAGACAAGGTCATGTTTGACCAAGTCAACAATGCTGCCATAGGAGGAGTGGATCACTTTATGAGATAGCGCAGTGTGAATGAGGAAGAGGATATTTGGTGGAGGAAACCCTAATGGATGGGGCCCATCGAGAGAGATCTTTCACTTGTTTAAAAGGAGGGAAAGGTGTTGGGGTTCCCATGTTTTGGCTAGATTGGCAAGACCAAAAGATGAGACAACATCAAACCAATTTCAGACCTTAGGATCTAGCCCTCCTAGGTCTAGAGAGGGATCTCTCTATAATAGTCAAAGTATATTTGTCTTTGAAGCTCAAATGTTAAGATGTTAGGCTAGTTATAGGCACAAGGTTTGTTTGTTTGATTTGTTTTGATTTGGTTGCTAGTTATCAGGAAGGAAGGGTTCGATGTAAGACAAGGATGAGCAAAGAGGAAAAAGGTAGAGGTGAAGTATTCTAGGAAATATTCAAAACCATTGGGCAATGGGGTCAAGAAAGGATTTTCTTGCTAATCAATAGGCATGCTTTCAATTGGGCTATTCATCTAAAACATAGGATCTTAAAGATGATTTTGTGATATGAAAGGTAGGAGAGGCGGAGATAACATTGATTCAGAGCACCAAGTTAAAGACCAGCTGGTCGAACAAGGATCCTAGTGGATAGGGCTAACTCTAATCCCCAGTGTTCCCAAATCTTCCAACTAAACCCTTAACAAGAAACATCTAAGAACTGAATTCATTTAATTCATACATCAGAGAGCAGGCAATAACATCCACTACACTGGTTAAATCAACTGAAATTAATTCTTAGATAAAAAATTCAGAAGAGAAACATCAATGGCAAGGAGAGCAGCAACATAGGGTACCTAACAAGGGTAAATCCTATGCCAATATTATGATGCAAGATAGCAGAAACGAAATGAAATGACTATAAACACAGAGATAGGAAAACATCACCGTTGCTTTAGATCAGGATCCAAAGAAATGTGCTTTTCATATTAAACAGCAATACCAATCAAGTACAACATTGCCAATAGCTGAATACTCAGTATGAAATCATATTCCTTAGCCTATCTTAAAACTTTACACAGAGACTATGTCTCCAAAGAAACTACTTGCAATTCTCTGATAACTGATCAACAACCTTTACAATGTTTCTTCATGAAATTTTATAGCAGAAAGATGAGCTGAGGAGGTAGGTGAAAACTAAATGCAGCATTAAAACTTCTGAAACGAAAGAGGGCCGAAACCCATTCTGTTTAAATTCTGAGCATTCAATTCCTGTCACTCTTTGGGTGGAAGAGTGGTCTTCTTCAGGCCTCTATTTACTTCGGTATGTCTATTGATGTACTTTGACCTGCATGATTCTGTGATACTTATGGTGACTAAAAAAAAGGTCAACAACGATGCTAGCGTCTCCATACTGTGAAACAAATGCTCCTAATAGTATTTGGACTATTGTTAGAGCAGCAAATCTTCTAGGACACGTCATAGAATAAAGAACACATGGGTGCTTCGTCCTTTATGGAGGAAAAACATTCTGTTGCTGTAGAAACCTTGATATGCATTGATTTCTGCGTGCTGTACCTTCTACATGATCCCTGGGTCTTCAATCTAGTACTTTGCCTCTAAATCTTTGAGCATAAGGCTTATATATCTTCATTTTCATGCCTTAAGCTCTCTCCTACTCCATTTATATCTCTGACTGTGAAATCTGTGTGATAATGGCGCCGGGACAGTTTTACAGGGCCAAACCCTGTTCCTTTAACGCAGGTCTTGTCTAGGATCCCCTCAGACTTTTCTCCATTGTTTCTGCCTCTGAAAACGGTCTTTTCCTGTGTTTTCTATGACTGTGACAGTGTGTGCAAATCATGGCAGCTTTAACCACCTCAAAAACCCTGCAAAACAAAAAACTTGTTATGAAATCCATGAATGGGGGTAATGGATGAGACGAGGACGACAAGGATGGCCATGTAGACTGGTGAGATGGTGGAAAAGTGCAGAAACATGGTGGAAAATGCAATATGACAGCGGGACATGGTCTGGCGGACGTGGGCGGAGCACAGCAGAAATTAAATAAAACCTACGAAAAATCGATCTTGGAACAAATATATATGGCAGGGGCGAATATATTATGGACACACGTGGAGAGGGTGACGTGGCAAGACTGGGTGATGGTGGAGAAGTCAACAGAGGGGAAGACAAATCTAGACCGTTAGATCTCAAAGAGATCGACGGTTGAAAATGCAACAGAGGGCGACGAACGGTGGGCCAGGAGTATGGTTTCCTCGGGTTAAACCTCATGCAGCTTCGTTGAGCGATGACCGTTGGATGGGCAATCGCAGATCTGACGGCTGGCGACGATATCGCTCCGCGTCCTGTACCGAAAGTTAATGCGCGATGGGCAAGCGGTTTTGGAACAGTGCTGCTGCCATGCGTCGCATGCTGAGCGGAATTGCTGGGAAATGGGAAAATACCACCCGACCCCCATTAGCAGTGCGATGAAAACCACGCTGTTTCTGAATAGTGCGCGGCGGGGACCACTAGGATGGATGCTTTCCGGAACGTCGAATCAACGACCAAACATACGATGATGGCGTGATTGGATAAATGAACTACGAACATGAGAGGTTGCGGGGGCTGCGATCGCCATCCGATCTGCATAGATCAACAGTTGAAAATGCTCCCGATAAACATATGGGACAAGCGCCTTCGGGGCTGGCGCTCGATCATAGCGCTGGGTTCTATGGGGGGAAATGTACAGGGGACTAGGCTAAAAGGGGCTAGGCCCTATTATAATTTTTAAAATTGGGTTTTAAAGCCCTTTCAATGGATTTTAAAGCCGTAAGAGGGTAACGATAGGAGGGCTAAGGGGGGATTTGGTAAAACAAAGGGTAAGGGTGGGATTTCATGGGGATTTTGGGAGGTTTTAGGAGAGTAAGGGGGAATTTATGGGGAACAAAGGGGACTTTGAGGAAGGGAAAAAGGGGTGAAAATGAAGCATTTTGTAAGGGTATAAAGGGCAGAAATAAAGCCTTTTGGAGCATAAGTCTTTATCAACAAGGCTTATTTACTCAGAACAGTAGAGGGAAACAATCACAAGGCAGGGAACATGAAAAGGCTGCAAGGATGATGTGTTTTCAAGGGAAAGGCATTCCTTATAGTCTTATAAAACAAAATAGCCCCTTGCTTGCTTGTCAAGAAATTTATAAGGGGCTAACACAAGGCAGCCATTGTTATTCATGCTATGGATTATTGATTTCATTATCTATTCAGACATTGTGCATTATTTTTCTGTTTAGCAATAATTGCCAGGGAATTCCTGTTTAGAATTTCTTCACCTTCTTGAGAGGCCTCTTGAGGGATTTTTCTTCATTATCCACATCTCTTGGGTCAAGGAAAAATCTTCTCCTTTTAGTTATTGTGTTATTTCTTCTCAAGTATAACGCAGTGTTGCTGGGTGTTGCAGTGGAGGACACCATACACCATTTCCTTGGCTCATCTATCAGAGGAGGGAGCCTCTATTCCTCTGGGAGGATAGTGAGGGGGATTCATGAGAATATTGCATATCATTTTCATCAGGCCAAGCATTTCCCTTCACGAACAACGTAGTCCTTTCTCTAGACTGCGTTATTTCTAAGTGCAATTGTAGTGGGGACTTGCTCCACTATTTTGGAGGGTGAGATCTTCAGGGATTGGATCAGCCTTTCACCTAAGAGATCCTTTGGATGAGATTCAGCCATAATTTCCATCATGATCAACTATCTCTATCCATTTCTATTTTCTGAGTTGCAGCTACTACCCAACGACTCCGGCATTTATGTAGATTTTCCATTTTGTGTATATTTCAGCCAATCCTTTTGAGGATTGTGTATTGTTGTTTCCAGGGGTTGAGATCTTGCTCTCCCTTCTTTATTTGAGCTCTACATTGCTGTATATATGTATTGATATTATTTTTCAGCAGTTCCTCTTCATGGATTGCGCAGTCATAGCTAGGGCTTCTTTTGTGTAGCAGTATTTCTCCATTTGTCATGTATATGTTTCATCGAGGCTGCATTGCCTAGCATGAGAGATCATTTCCTCAAGATATTGTATACATTATTACTGCTATAATCTAATGTAATGGTTATGTGGATCTTTCGGCATTCTTTTATAAATGAATTCACTACTATTTTCCAGCTCATGTTTATGTATTGCTGATCTCCACATTGGTAATATCTTGAGATATTCCCAATAGTGTAGTTATTCCTAATTTGGAATATTACAGTGGTATCAAAGCATGATCTCTCACTCAACCTATGTGTCTCAACCAAAGAAGATAAAGATGATGAAGAAGATGAGTTTACTCTCATCTATTTTCAGATCTAGAGGATACCCCTCTAGGGAGGTCAAGAAGATTGAAGAAAGGGAAGAGGAAGGACCATGCACTTCCTACTCTCACAAAAAAGAAAATCAGAAGCATGAAGAACACTTGTAATTCGAAATTCTAAGTGAGTACCTTGCTGAATACTGAGAAAAAACTAGAGCCTTCCAAGAGACTCTAGCTTTTTTACAATTTATTCAACATAAAGAAGAAAGAAGACCCCACAGCTATGGGATGATGAAAGGAAATAGATTTCTATTGTCCACATTTGATGGATCACTCACATGTGCAACAGAGGTTTGGGTGAAGAAGCTAGAGGATTTCTTCCTGCTACATCCTGTAGTAGACAGAGAGGCTATAGAAATTACAGTGCTACACCTTGAAATTGAAGCAAAGAACTGGTGGATCAGCCATCTAAGCCATACAAGGGTCTCCACTCTTGTTTAGTTTTCTCAAAGATTGATAGGGAGGTTTGGAAAAAGGAGGGAGGAGCCCTCACCACCAGTTGATGAGGCATGTACCATCGCTGTTGAGTCCATGGAGGAGCAGCCGTCATCTTCAACTGTTTGGGAGGCTAACACTTATGAGGAGGAAAATTTGCAGCCCTGCAAGGAGATTCCACATTTCACTGAGGTATGATTAAAAATCCATCTCTTGTCATTTCAGAAAACACTTTGGATGGGTCTAGATCATTGCATGCAATTGACCTAAAGTAGTAGAATAGCACTGTGCTATACAGAAGAAGTGATGAAGAAAAGTGGAGCCAGTGCTCATGTGAACATTCAGATGGAAGCTTCATTCATGAAGCCATGAGAGGAGCATAAAGAAGAAGTAGACATATGGAGATAAGAAACTCTTTCTCCTCTCTATATGACACTCTCTCAATAAGCATGCCACAGCTCAAAGATAGACTTATACTGGAAGCAGATCCAAGGCCTCTTTGGTTTTTTAGGACCATTCATGAGGAGGAGATCTCAAGGAGAGATTTCAATGGAGGTGCACTCCCACACATCATGGAGTGCAAGATTCTTCAACAGTTTGAGGGGTTTATTCACTTCTCACAAGAATGGATAGAAGATGGAGGGAATCTTCATATGGATAACATCTGTCATGACTGTGTTGGACATTGCTTGAGCCATGCACATCATGATGGGAGGTTTTTCCTACCACCTATTTGGATCCTCATAGGGTCAAATTGATCCTCAGGAAGATTTCATTTCAATATCCCATGAAATGTAGGAATCTGATTTGGGATGATGGTAGCCCTCATGGGAGGAGTACCAAGATGAAGGATGGGAGGAGACATCCACAATTGATTGAGTGGATGTGGATGATGAGCAAGAGGCTAGTGAGCTACTTGAAAATTTATGATACCGGGCAGTAGGAGGCATGGCTACGCTCATTACTGTTGAAGGAGTTTGGCCATCACTTGGCATACACTCTTTCCAAGGGTATGAAGAGAGAGAAGATGTGGCAGGATGCTGGCATCATGGAGCAATAAATATTATGGATGCATAGTGATGATGCAACCTTCATATCATTCACTATGTCTTCATCACATATCTTGTATGATGAGATCATGAAGAAGTAGCAAGAACTTTTGTTGCTTGGGTTGCTCTATGGAAAGCAAGGGAAAATTTTCTCTCATTTCTTATATGATGTTGCAGGAGTAGGAGATGACACTATCATGGTGCAAAGGAGACACTCCTTGAACTTTGATGATTAGGAATTACTTCCACCTTGGGAGAGATTCCATATTTGCAACAGCATTATTGAAGGGTTGCCCATCTATGTTGGAGAGGCTGAGGGCTACAACGTTGTGCCACCTAGAAACTATCTAGTGCCTCATGCAGAGGAAATAGGAGTTCTTGCTCCAAGTAGAGGGATTCTTGCATCTTTGCAAGGAAGCCCCCAAGATCTCTTGTATGGAGATCAAGGCACAATTCATGTGCCATTTTTGAGGAGGTGTGGAACCATGGAGATCGAAGGAGAAGATAGGGAGGATGACCATCATGATGTGATGAGGAGCACACATCCCTATCTATTTGTGAAGTTGATGCACCTAAGAAGGTGATTGGATTGTGTAGTGGAAGCATGGATAGACTTGTTCATTCATATATTCGGTCATCTCTTGTTGAGGATGTCTCGTTTCATGGAGACATTTTTCCGGGGAGACCACTGGACCAAGAGAGGAGGAGGGATGCTTCACATGTTGAGGCACCATTCATTGATTTCAGAGGAGTAGAGTGCTCAGGGGATCATATTTATTGCATGATATTGACAGATCAGCATATGAGGAGATGCATAAATCATGTGGAGATGGAGGAGATACAAAAATCTTTGGAGAAGTTAGCACAGCCACCTCTTTTCTCTTTGAGGATGAGAGGAGACTCATTTTTGAGCCACTCCATTTGCATACAAAAAAATTATGGTAAGGGTATTGTTTATTTTCATTATGGTTTTTATATTCACCCCTTAACCATATATGTACAGGATGTTGCTCCAAGGAGGAGCATTCTTCTTTCTAGACCCCATGGTCTACTTGAGGCCATGAGCACTATTGGTGACCACTACCTAGGAGGACTTGGGGAGGAGATGTATCTTGGAGGACCTACTCACCTTGCACCATATATCATTCAATTTCTCCATACATTTGAGGAGAGTAGGATAGCAAGAAAATGGTTGAGAGGCCACACTTTTTGTCACACTCTTTTGCAGTTGAGGGTCAAAATACATTGGTTACAATTGAGGGACCATTATCCTTCTCCCTTACCACATATGATAGCAAGCATGGTTCTCATTATGGTTCATTATGTTGCTGTTGTATTTGTATTTGTTGAGAGCATGATTGGGGGAATGGCACATTGGTTGGATGTGTCCCTTGGGGGAGGGATCTCCCACATTATTTTTATTGCATGTTCTAATGGGAGCATGAGAGGACATGTGGCCACTACAACAAAACATTTGTTTCCATTTTAGGTGAGCCATATGATTTATTGGATGCCATATGATGGTGAATTCCAACTCATCACATATGAGGTGATTTGGGACAACATGTTTCATAACGCTGGGGAAGAGATCCTTGGAGGTATATTCCTCATCTTGCCACAGGAGGGAAACTTTATTGTAGCCCAAGATAAGCATATAATCTACAATTATCCTAAGTGGAGAGGAAGACAACATGGGGTAGGCTATTTTTTCTACCAAGATCATATTTTCAGCCCGCCTATATTGCAGGAGCTAAAGGTGGAAGATGATTGTCAGGAGTTGCCATGTTGGGAGGTAACTCACTTTGTATGGATGATTTATTGGGGGATGGAGGATCTACATGAGGAAGATGTTCCTCAACATATTTTAGAATCCATGCCTTGGGTGAATATTCTTCAGTTCTATCCTTGCAGTTTCTTGAGGACAAGCAACATTTGGGAGGGGAGGACTGTAATATTCCCATTTTAGCATATGGCTAAATGGAATATTAAAATTTTTCTTTTATCACCTTGTAGCTAAGTAAATGGGTAAAGAAACCCATTATTATTGAAGACATGAATAAAATCCCTCATAATGTTAAAGGGATCATCAGAGTAGCTTCATTTTTCACTCTCAAGTGTGAAAAGGGGAAAATGCATGAAGACAAGGTCATGTTTGACCAAGTCAACAACACTGCCATAGGAGGAGTAGATTACTTTATGAGACAACGCAGTGTGAATGAGGAAGAGGATATTTGGTGGAGGAAACCCTAATGGATGGGGCCCATGGAGAGAGAGCTTTCACTTGTTTAAAATGAGGGCAAGGCAACCATTGTTATTTATGCTATGGATTATTGATTTCATTGTCTATTCAGACATTGTGCATTCTTTTGCTGTTTAGCAAGAATTTCCAGGGAATTCCTGTTTAGGATTTATTCACCTTCTTGAGAGCCTCTTGAGTGATTTTTCTTCATTCTCCACATCTCTTGGCTCAAGGAAAAATCTTCTCCTTTCAGTTACTAAGTTATTTCTGCTCAAGTATAATGCAGTGTCGTTGGGTGTTGCAGTGGAGGACACCATACACCATTTCCTTGGCTCATCTATCAGAGGAGGGAGCTTCTATTCCTATGGGAGGTTAGTGAGGGATATTCATGAGCATATTTCAGATCATTGGAATTAGGCCAAGAATTTCCCTTCACTAACATCACAGTCCCTTCTATAGACTGTGTTATTTCTGAGTGCAATTGCAGTGGGGACTTGCTCCACTATTTTGGAGGGTGAGATCTTCAGGGATTGGATCAAAATTTCACCTGAGAGATCCTTTGGATGAGATTCAGCCATCATTTTTAGCATCATCATCTATCTCTACCCATTTCTATTTTCTGAGTTGCAGCTGCTACCCAGCAACTCTATTGTTTCTATAGATTTGCCATTTTGTGTATATTTTAGCCAATCCTTTTGAGGATTGTGTATTGTTGTTTCCAGGGGTTAAGATCTTGCTCGCCCTTATTTATTTGAGCTCTACATTACTGTATCTATGTATTGATATTATTCTATAGCAGTTCCTCTTCATGGATTGCACAGTCATAGTCAGGGCTTCTTTTGTACAACAATATTTCTCCCTTTGTCATGTATATGTTTCATCGAGGCTGCATTGCCTAGCTTGAGAGATCATTTCTTCAAGATATTGTATACATTATTACTGCTATAATATAATGTAATGGTTATGTGGATCTTCTGGCATTCTTTTATAAATGAATTCACTGCTATTTTCCAGCTCATGTTTATGTATTGCTGATCTCCACATTGGTAATATCTTGAGATATTCCCAATAGTGTAGCTGTTCCTAATTTGGAATATTACAGTGGTATCAAGGCATGATCTCTAGCTCAGCCTGTGAGTCTTAGCCAAAGAAGATCAAGATGATGAAGAATATATGTTTACTCTTATCTATTTTCAGATCCAGAGGAGACCCCTCCAGGGAGGTCAAGAAGATTGAAGAAAGGGAAGAGCAAGAACCATGCACTTCCTACTCTCACAAAGAAGAAAACCAGAAGCATGAATAACACTTGGAATTTTAAATTCTAAGTGAGTACCTTGTTGAATACTGAGAAAAACCCAAAGCCTTCCAAGAGACTCTAGCTTTTCCACAATTTATTCAACAAAAAGAAGAAAGAAGACCCTACAACTATGGGATGATGAAAGGCAATAGATTTCTATTGTCCACATTTGATGGATCACTCACATGTGCAACAGAGGTTTGGGTGAAGAAGCTAGAGGTTTTCTTCATGCTACATCCTATAGTAGATAGAGAGGCTGTAGAAATTATAGCGCTGCACCTTGAAGGTGAAGCAAATAATTGGTGGATCAGCCATCTAAGCCATACAAGGGTCTCTAATATTGTTGAGTTTTCTTAAAGATTGGTCGGGAGGTTTGGAAAAAGGAGGGAGGAGCCTTCACTACCAGTTGATGAGGCATGTACCAGCGTTGTTGAGTCCATGGAGGAGTAGCCTTCATCTTCAATAGTTTGGGAGGCCAACACTTATGAGGAGGAAACTCTTGCAGCCCTACAAGGAGCTTCCACATTTCACTGAGGTATGATTAAAAATCCATCTCTTGTCATTTTAGAAAACACTTTGGATGGGTCTAGATCATTGCATGCAGTTGACCTAGAGCAACAGAATAGAACTACGCTATACAGAAGTAGTGATGAAGAAAAGAGGAGCCATTCCTCATGTGAACATTCAGATGGAAGCTTCATTCATGAAGCCATGAGAGGATCAGAAAGGAGTAGACATATGGAGATAAGAAAATATTTCTCCTCTCTAGATGACACTCTCTTAATAAGCATGCCACAACTCAAAGAGAGAATTCTACTAGTAGCAGATCCAAGGCCTCTTTGGTTTTGGAGGACCATTCATGAGGAGGAGATCTCGAGGAGAGATTTCAATGGAGGTGCACCCCCACACATCATGGAGTGCAATATTCTTCAACAGTTTGAGGGGCTTCTTCCCTTCTCACAGGAACAGATAGAAGATGGAGGACATCTTCGGATGGATAACATCTCTCATGACTATGTTGGACATTCCTTGAGCCATGCACATCATGATGGGAGGTTTTTTCCTACCACCTATTTGTATCCTCATAGGGTAAAATTGATCCTCGATAAGATTGCATTTCAAGATCCCATGAAATGAAGGAATATGATTTGGGATGATGGTAGCCCTCATGGGAGGAGTACTAAGATGAGGTATGGGAGGAGACATCCACAATTATTTGAGTGGATGTGGATGATGATCAAGAAGCTAGTGAGCTACTTGCAAATTTATGATACCAGGCAACAGGAGGCTTGGCTGCATTGGTTAATCTTGAAGGATTTTGGCCATCACTTGGCATACACTCTTTCCAAGGGTGTGAGGAGAGAGAAGATGTGGCAGGATGCTGGCATCATGGAGAAACAAAGAGTATGGATGCATAGTGATGATGCAACCTTCATATCATTCACTATGTCTTCATCGCATATCTTTTATGATGAGAGCATGAAGAAGCAACAAGAAATTTTGTTGCTTGCGTTGTTCTATGGAGAGCAAGGGAAAATTTGCTCTCATTTATCATATGATGTTGTAGGAGTAGGAGATGGCACTATCATGGTGCAAAGGAGACACTCCTTGACCTTTGATGATCAGGAATTACTTCCACCTTGGGAGAGATTCCATATTTGCAGCAACATTATTGGAGGGTTGCCCATCTATGTTGGAGAGGCTAAGGGCAACAACGCTGTGAAACCTAGAGACTATCTAGTGCCTCATGTAGAGGAAAGATGAGTTCTTGCTCCAGGTAGAGAGATTCTTTCATCTTTGCAAGGAAGCCCCCAGGATCTCATGTATGGAGATCAAGGCACAATTCATGTGCCATTGTTGAGGAGGTGTGGAACCATGGAGACCCAAGGAGAAGATAGGGAGGATGACCATCATGATGTGATGAGGAGCACACATCCCTGTCTATTTTATGAAGTTGATGCACCTAATAAGGTGATTGGATTGTGCAGTGGAAGCATGGACAAAATTTTTCATTCATATATTTAGTCATCTCATGTTGAGGATGTCTCATTGCATGGAGACATTTTGCTGGGGAGACCACTGGACTAGTAGGGGAGGAGGGATGCTTCACATGTTGAGGCACCATTCATTGATTTCAGAGGAGTGGAGTGATCCCAGGATCATATTTCTTGCATGATATTGACAGATCAGCATATAATGAGATGCATAGATCATGTGGAGATGGAGGAGATACATAACTCTTTGGAAGAGTTAGCACAACCACCTCTTTTCTCTTTGAGGATGAGAGGAGACTCATTTTTTAGCCACTAAATTTGCATACAAAAAAATTATGGTAAGGGTATTTTTTATTTGCATTATGGTTTGTATATTCACCCCTTAACCATATATGTACGGGATGTTGCTCCAAGGAGGAGCATTCTTATTTCTAGACCCCATGGTCTACTTGAGGCCATGAGCACTATTGGTGACCACTCCCTAGGAGGACTTGGGGAGGAAATGCATCTTGGAGGACCTACTCACCTTGCACCATATATAATTCACTTTCTCCATAAATTTGAGGGGAGTAGGACAACAAGAAAGTGGTTGAGAGGCCACACTTTTGTCACACTCTTTTGCAGTTGAGGGTCAAACTGCATTGGTTACAATTGAGGGACCATTGTCCTTCTCCCTTAACACATATGACATCACGCATGGTTCTAATTATGGTTCATTATGTTGCTTTTGTCTTTGTATTTGTTGAGAGAATGATTGGGGGAATGGCACATTAGTTGGATGTGTCCCTTGGGGGAGGGATCTCCCACATTATTTGCATTGCATGTTCTAATGGGAGCATGAGAGGACATGTGGCCACTACAAAAAAACATTTGTTTCCATTTGAGGTGAGCCATATGATTGATTGGATGCCATATGATGGTGACTTCCAACTCATCACATATGAGGTGATTTGGGACAGCATGTTTCATAATGCTGGGGAAGAGATCCTTGGAGGTCTAGTCTTCATCTTGCCACTGGAGGGAAAATTTATTGCAGCCCAAGATCAGCATATGCTCTAAAATTATCCTAAGTGGAGAGGAGGATAGCGTGGGTTAGGCTATTTTGTCTACAAAGATCATATTTTCAGCCCACCTATATTGCAGGAGCCAAAGGTGGAAGATGATTGTCAGGAATTGCCATGTTGGGAGGTAACTCACTTTGTATAGATGATTGCATGGGGGATGGAGGAACTACATGAGGAAGATGTTCGTCAACATATTTCAGACTCCATGCCTTGGGTGGAGATTCTTCAGTTCTATCCTTGCAGTTGCTTGAGGACAAGCAACATTTGGGAGGGGAGGACTGTAATATTCCCATTTGAGCACATGGCTAAATGGAATATTAAAATTTTGCTTTTATCACCTTGCAGCTAAATAAATGGGTAAAGGAACCCATTCTTATTGAATACATGAATAAAATCCCTCATAATGTGAAATGGATCTTCAGAGTAGCTTCATTTTGCATCCTCAAGTGTGAAAAGGGGCAAATGCATGAAGACAAGGTCATGTTTGACCAAGTCAACAATTCTGCCATAGGAGGAGTGGATCACTTTATGAGACATCACAGTTTGAATGAGGAAGAGGATATTTGGTGGAGGAAACCCTAATGGAGGGTGCCCATGGAGAGAGATCTTTCATTTTTTTTAAAGGAGGGCAAGGCAGCCATTGTTATTCATGCTATGGATTATTGATTTCATTGTCTATTCAGACATTGTGCATTCTTTTGCTGTTTAGCAAGAATTGCCAGGGAATTCCTATTTAGGATTTCTTCACCTTCTTGAGAGGCCTCTTGAGGGATTTTTCTTCATTCTCCACATCTCTTGGCTCAAGGCCAAAGCTTCTCCTTTTAGTTACTGCGTTATTTCTGCTCAAGTATAACACAGTGTTGTTGGGTGTTGTAGTGGAGGACACCATACACCATTTCCTTGGTTCATCTGTCAGAGGAGGGAGCTTATATTCCTCTAGGAGGTTAGTGAGGGATATTCATGAGCATATTGCAGATCATTGGTATCAGGCCAAGAATTTCCCTTCACCAACAATGCACTCCCTTCTCTAGACTGTGTTATTTCTGAGTGCAATCCATTGTGTATATTAGTCAGTATCTTCCTATATTATCTACGTCAGTTATGGATGTTGTGGATTGCATTTGGGATGTGAAATCCATAAAAATATTTGAAGGGGAGCATCTATTGGGAAAAGGTAGAATGAATAAAGTGAGAGATAAAATATTTATTATATATAATACATATAACGTTTCATTTTTTTACATCATGTATATGATCATGTTCATTTAAGTCTTATTATTTCATCATTTATTAATTAATATAATTTACCATGGTTATAAGTTATATTTAATATTGGTTGATTATTGTTTTTCTATTTAGGTGCTCAAGATTATGAAGCACTACTTTTATAAATTGCAAACAATCTCGAGTGAATGAGTGAAAGGATTGAAAGATGTAAAGAACGTAACGATGGTAGGTTATCATGGAAACTACTGTCTGAATTTATTAGAGAAGCTTATCGTAGTAGAGATGGAAATCTTATGGACAGGGAAATTGATCTAGCATATGGTTTGAAAGATAGAAAGGTAAGCAATTAATTCACCTATTTTATTCGGTACTTATTTTATACTATATTTATAATGTGACAACATGTTTGATTTTTCAAATAATTTTCAAGCTGTGTAAATTATATGATTAATTATTAATTGAGAATGCATATTTTTCATGTTTGGAATATTGCAGTTGAAACACCAGAAGGATATGTGGTGCAATCGTCGTAAATTTCGCATCAAACAATTGGATGATAATAGAAGTTTTCTAATAGTGGGAAAACTGCAGTGTTACAGGTCCCTAATGTTTCCTCCAAGAGTGACGATATCCTCAAGAATTTGAAAATAGATATTATGGGTTTGTAGATGATATAGTTGAGTGTGACTTTAATTCCTTAAAATTAGTTTTGTTAGATTCCAAATTGTATAGGATACGAATGAATGTACATGATGATGATAGAACTCTTATTCAACATGACAATGGATTTTCAATGGTTAAAGCATCGCAATTTGAAGCAGGAAAAGATCGCTATGTTTTTCCAAGCCAATGTGAACAGGTCTTTTACTCAAAGGTTCCAGGTGAGAATGGATGGTCATTTTATGTTAGATATGATCCAAGAGGAAGGCCAGTAGAGTATATTGTAGAGGAAGAAGATGATATTGATCAAGAAGAATATGATTTAGTGGCATATGGGCAGAAAGATGCATTGATAGATGAAGAAGATAGAGAATATGAACCAAGCGTAGGAGACGATGCAACAGTCACTGATTATGATGTCGATGAGGATATTCTTGAAAATAACATAATTGATGATGATGATGACATGGTTGATCATTTCAACACCATTTCTGAATCAGATGTTGGTATAGATGTTGATGAATTGGATGAAGATCAATAATATACAAAAGAAGAATGATACAAATGTTGTGTTCAAGTATGAGCTGGTATGTTATAACTTTATATTTTAATATGTATGAATTATTGTCTTTAAATAATTTACTAATTATGTGGGTTTATTAGATGTTGCTTATTATGTCAAACCAACAAATAATGGCCATACTGGTGTACATGCTAAACCAAAATTATGTTTTTATACAAACACATGAAAATTTTGTTTACAACCTTAATTAATTTTTGGTTTGTTAATATTCTATTTTGTAGATTGGGTATTTGGGAAATGAGAGTTATGTGAGGGGGATGGGAGGGGCCATATGAGCTTCCACATTCATGTGGTTGGCCCTATTTAGTAGAGAATAAATTATTCTTCAAACCAAGAGAAACTCATTCATATTTATTTGCATCATCGTAAATTTCATCATTGTTCTCAAATTATTGGAGCGCTAAAATTGTTGAAATTGTTAGAAAGCATTAGGTCACTTATGACATGATATTACCTTGCACCATTATATTTATAAGCCAAGAGTGACCTATGAATGGTGCCAACATTGATTTTTTTTTCAAATTGTTACTGTATGCACTAAAATTTGACATGGATAAACTCCTCGCATGCCTTGATGATATAGGTGTTGGGTTTCTAGACTCAAAGATGACTCACAAACCCAGTATTCTAAATATATCTTTAGTTGATCATTTAGTTGCATCATTACTTAATCCTAATTAACCAAGTAGTGAGACATTAAAAATTCCTAATTGATAATGAAATTAAACAAAGATTAATATGACAGGGAAACCTCTAAACTCCTAACCCATTTAACCCCCTAAACCCTAAACCTCTAACCCCTTAAACCCTAATTCCCAACCCCTAACCCATTTAACCCCCTAAACCCCTAAACCCCTAAGTGGACCGGGTGGTAGGATTACAAAAACAGGATTTGGTGGGTAAGTGGTTTTATCTACGAATGGATGGCTCTCAGATGGTGTCTTGGGTTAAAGAAAATTGGTACCCTATTCCTAAGTACTCTCATCTTTTCAACATTTTATACAATCAATGGTTGTGCTTCCACTTTATTAATAATGGAAATGTTGTGAAGATTTTGGGATCATATTGGGTTCATGGTTGTGGTTTCCTCTCTTTAAATCACTAACATGTGGGATTTGATCCATACCTGGAATTACCATGAAATAAATTGGTTTCAAGTTAAACTCCTTGGTTTACTGCTCATATCCCGGTCTTGTGAATCACTAATGATGATTGAAAATTCCATTGGTAAATTTTCTTTCTTGCTGGAAGCAAGCCTATTATAGAGAGATAAACATATCACATGGATTTTGGTGGAGGTAGACTTTGTTGTCGAACTTCATGTAGAGGTGGAGCTCAATTAGAGTGGCTTCTCTACTAGGCAACAAATTGACTATAGAGTCATGTGAGTGCGGTCGTGTAAAAAATTATAAGTTGTGAACACTCGCATGCCTTGTGCACGAATTCGTGTGACCCATTTGCCATAATTTTATCCCTGGTGCCTTTGTTCACGCGGGTCGGGTTGTGTGAGTGTGGCTATGCTGTGACCACCCATGTTCCTTATGCACATTCGTGTGATCGCCCATGTGCCTTGTGCACATTCGTGCAACTCGTTTTCCGTTTCCTCCCTCGTGCCTTCATTCGAGTGGGTCGAGTTGGGTCGGGTCATGTGAGGGCACCTGAGGAAATGCGTTCAGGTAGGTCAGGCCAAGTCAAGTCGTGTTAGGGCACCCAAGGAAACACGCTTGAGTGGGTTAGGTTGGGTCGCGTCGGGTCGAGTCGGGTTGAGTTGTGTTGTGTAAGGGTGCCCGAGGAAATGCATTCGTGTGGGTTAGGTTAGGTTAGGTTGTGTGAGTGTGCCCAAGGAAACACGTTCAGGCTGGCCTAGTCGGTTCGGGTCAGATCGTGTGAGGGCGTCCAAGGAAGCACGTTCATGCGAGTCAGGTCAGGTCATGTGAGGGCACCTAAGGAAATGCGTTTGGGCGGGTTTGGTCGGGTCGTGCTATGTGAGGGCGACAAAGGAAATGCGTTTGGGCGAGTTGGGGTGAGTTGGGGTAAGTCGTGTGAGGGCGCCCAGGGAAACGCGTTCAGGTGGGTCAAGTCGGGTTGGGTTGTGTGAGGGCGCTCAGGGAAATGCGTTCGGGCAGGTCGGGTTGCGTCGGGTTGTCTGAGGGTGGCCGTATAAAAAATGATAAGTTGTGACCTCCCGTGTGCCTTGTGTATGTTTTTGCGATCTGTTTTCCATTTTCTCCCTCGTTTCTTTGTTTGGGCGAGTCGGGTCGTGCCATGTGAGGGTGCCACAGGAAACGCATTCAGGTCAGATCGTGTGAGGGAGGTAGTATCAAAAATGCTAATTTGTGACCGATCATATACGTTTTACACATTTTTGTGACCCGTTTTCCATTTTCTCCCTCGTGCCTTCGACGTTCGGGAGGGTTGGGTCGAGTTGGTTTATGTGATGGAAACCAAGGAAACGCGTTCAGGTCAGGTCGGGTCAGGTCGTGCCGTGTGAGGGCACCCAAGGAACATGTCCAGGTCAGGTCATGTGAGGGCACCCATGGAAACACATTCAGGCAGGTTGGGTCAGGTCAGGTTGGGTCGTTCCGTGTGAGGTTGCCCAAGGAAACGTGTTTGAGCGGGTCGAGTCAGGTTGTGTCATATGAGGGTGCCCAAGGAAACACGTTCGGGTGGGTCAGGTCGTGTCATGTGAGGGTGCTTAGGAAAACACATTTGGGCGGGTCGGGTTAGGTTGGGTCGTGTGAGGGTGCCCAAAGAAACACATTCGGGTGGTTCAGGTCGGGTCATGTGAGGGTGACTGTATCAAAAATGCTAAGTTGTGACTACCCATGTGCCTTATGCACGTTCGTGTGACTCATTTTCCATTTGCTCCATTGTGCCTTCGTTCGGGCAGGTCAAGTTGTGCCTTGTGAGGGTGCCCAAGGAAACACGTTCAGGTCGGGTCGGGTCAGGTCGTGTGAGGGCGCCCAAGGAAACATGTTCAGGTCAGGTTGGGTTAGGTCGTGTGATAGAGACCATATAAAAAAATGCTAAGTTGTGACTGCTTGTGTGCCCTGTGCACGTTTGTGTGATTTGTTTTCCATTTTCTCCCTTGTGCCTTTGTTTAGGTCGGTCAGGTTGTGTGAGGGTGCCCAAGGAAACATGGTCGGGTCAGTTCGGGTCATGCCGTTTGAGAGTGCCCAAGGAAATGAGTTCAGGCAGATTGGGTCAGGTTGGGATGTGTGGGGGCACCTAATGAAATGCGTTGGGGTCGGGTCGGGTTAGGTCGTGTGAGGGTGCCTGAGGACATGCATTCAGGTGGGTCCGGTCAAGTCATGCCTTATGAAATCACCCATGGAAACACGTTCAAGAGGGTCGGGTTGGGTCATGTCATGTAAGGGTGCCCAATGAAACATGTTTGGGTGGGTCGGGTCAGTTCGGGTTGTGTGAGGGCGCCCAACTAAACACGTTTGGGCGGGTCAGGTTAGGTTTGATCATGTGAGGGCAGTCTTATAAAAAATTCTAAGTTGTGACTGCCCATGTTCCTTGTCCTCATTCGTGTGACCCGTTTGTTGTTTACTCCCTTATGCCTTCATTCGAGTGGGTTGAGTCATCTTGTGTGAGGGTGCCCAAGGAAATATGTTCGGTTCGGGTCAGGTTGTGTCGTGTGAAGGCATTCATATAAAAAATGCTAAGTTGTGACCACCTGTGTGCCTTGTGCACATTCGTGCGACCCGTCTGAAGTTTTCTCCTTTCTTCCTTCATTCGGGTAGGTCGGGTTGGGTCGAGTCTAGTCGTGTGAGGGCGCCCAATTTTTTTATCATGACCACGATAGAAACCCCTCATACTTAAAAATAAAATTTAATAAACTTATTTTTCATAGACACAAAGTTTTCATTGTTATATGTTCATGGCGGGATGTGCGTAGGTTGGGAATTTTCATTGTCCCATAGTTTTCAAAGCTTAAGACTTTTCAATATAGTTATCAAGTTTGAATCAAAATTCGAGTTTGAGTTTGATTCGATAAGAAAAAATTTTGGTTTCTAAAATTCAATACGGAAAATATTCAGGAGTACACATCTTAGCAATACTTAAATATTTTTTTTCTAATATTTTAAAAAGTTTAAATATATAAGATAATAATGAAAAACTCAAAAACATCTTAAAAATTGTTCTTATATACTAAAAAAAATGCATTGGTTTACATTATGATAAGAGATTGTGAGTGTTCATCCATATATACAATTAAACGTATTATATAATGTGTAATATAAAGTAAAAAAAATCATTAATATATTTTCGTTCTGGCAAGCCGCAGTTTCTTCATCGTACTCAGTTTAACCAAACCTAAGAGTTGGATCCGGAACAAAAACCATTCAATTCTTTTTGTTTTCATATATTTTACCGTGAGCTCCCTCAGTTTTTGTTTCCCTTCAAGGTTTCCCCTCATCTGATTCAGTAGGCCCTTTCTTCTTGGCCCCTTTTCATTTGCCTTTGAAATTGGCGGTAAAGGCCTGCTCGAAACCCTCTGTCTCATTATTTCTCCTGAAATGTTTCTTCCATCCATCTTGCTATAAGATATTGTGAAAAGCTCTCCAAAATTTAGGTAAACCTAAGAAGAATGGTTCCCCTTACTATTTTGTAGGGCCATCCAACAACCCCCTACCTTGAAATTTAACCGGTTGCGCCCGAGCATACAACCCAGAGCATACTGAGCACAATTTTGAGGAACATTGAATTGGGGAGACAATACCCAAGATTCTCTGGTGTAGTTTTCTTTAATATTAAAGGTGAATGCAGTCATCAACTAGAGACCTTAAAACAAGAAACAATTCATTCAAAATTTTTTATAAAGGTCAAATTTCACATACAAAATTGAATTCTAAATCAGACTGGCTAGATGATTGACCTAGAGAGTAATAATTTATGATTATATGTAACAAAATTTAAAAGAAAAATGTAGCACGCAGATCCACTTACTAAACAACAATTTGGAGAGAAAAATCTTTCAAAGGATGTCCCAATTTGGAGAGAAAATTCTTGTTACTTTCTCCTAAAACAAAATTTCATCAACACAACAACTTCTCATGTGAAGAATTGATTGTCGATCATTTGGTTGTAAGGCATAATTATATCTACTCATTAAAATTTCCTTAAGGATGTTCTAAGAAGAAATATTTTTTGAAAATAATCAATAAGTGCTTTGTAATTCAATGTTTGCAATTGTTCTAGCAGTTGGTGTCCCTAAATTTCTCCTGGAGAAGAATGATCCAAGAGACTCCTAGACTCCCTTGGATTTTTTGATGATTTACATGTCACTGAAGAGTTTCTTTTCTCATATTCAAATAGAATGAATAATTTTCCACAAGAATTTATGACTATCCCATCATAGCATACCGTCCGATCACATAGAAAGGTCATTAGATTCTTAAATAATTTTCCCAGTTCTTTCACATCCTTCCTTTGACAGAAAATTCCTTCTCTGGATGAGATTGAATGAATAAATTCCTCATATGGATTTAATTCAAAAACAAAGGATGATTTAACGAGTTCACACACTTCAATCAAATATTTCTTTTGTGGATTGAAAGAAAGAGAACCATTTAATGGAAGATGTGAAAACAAACTTTATAATAAATCTCTAGGAAAGTATTCTTCCCTTAAAACATTTGAATCCATAAAAATCCAAGTTGTTGAACCACTTTCTTAGCATATCTTTCATTTTCAATATCAACAATGAGGAAAAACAAACAAACAAACAAACAAACACTTGAAGAAGAAATATCCTTGGTAACATTTTCCTGCACTCCAAGTAGATGCTTCTCCAGTTACAAAATTATGAAATTCTCGTATCTTCCTCCCCTCATATGCTTCATAAGCCTAGAAATTTCAGTAAGCTCGTTTCCTAGCTCTTTTGTAAACATGTTTATCTAAGAAACACGAGTAAGAACCAAATGTCCAAACCTGCACTAAAACCATCTAAGGATAAAATTTCAATCAAAACGTTCAACTTAGAGTGTTTCCCTCCAATTTATTATTGTTCAACCGGAGATATCTCAAATGAAAAGGCATCCCCACTAAGTTGGGATGACCATGGAGGGGATTTTCTCCAAGATAAAGTGATCAAATTCATTCCTACCAACGATGATCTCACCTCAATATATTTTGATGGGAAGACTACCACACTTTACCTTACAAAATTAAAGTTGGACAACAACACATAGGTTATACTAAGAATTTTGGTGGCTTTCAGAACTTCGGCGGCACCGAGTGAAATAGATTTCACATGATATACTTATTCCATGAATGAGCTAATCGACATAGAATAGGTTGTGATATTGTTGAGACAATGGAATTATTTGCAACCACTTCAAAAGTGACAGAGAGGTTGCGAACCTCTGGAACAACATGGGTAAGTGCATTCGTGTCACAAAGGTTCGATAGCTTGAACATTGTTATAGAAGATGTCAACAAATATTATAATAGAAAATGTAATGTTATAGTGAAGCAAAATATATTAGGGTTGTGATAATTCCTATCTTTGGTACTTGCGGTGATAATTTTAAGTTTCAATTGCTTGTAGGCTTTCTGCTCTATCTATCTATGATTGCAACAAGTAGGTAGTCAAGTTTCAAGACTAATTTACGGGCTAGAATGTTTTCGGTGGATTAATTTCATTTAAAGTATTGAAAAATGCACAGTAATCCAATTTCCAATCAATGATAACCACTTATAATAATCTTAGAAGGATTCTTGCTTGATAGTCCTATATTCTATGTTTTTTCCTGATATGATTCGGTTGATGGATGCTCTTATTCAGATGCCTAGTCATGGTCACATTATTGATTGTTTAGTCATCTCCACAATTGTAAATTTGGAAACTAATTTTAAGGTGTGATTTTGATCAAAACCGGGAACAATTTAATTCATGACATTCTAATTGCCTTTAAAATTATGATTTAAATATTTTAATGTACACTCCAAATTCGCTTAAGGTCTCGAGATTGTAATCTAGATAAATAAATTATCTTAGATTTTCTTGTTCATGAACATTGGCTTGTGTGTTCTAGTGCATATTATCTCCATAAGTTTATCATATGCCAACAATCTCATCTATAATTTCAATGAAGGTGAAAAACAATTACACTGTCGACCAAACAAAGATTACATCATCCTCTAAATACATTTAAATTATACGATAAAAATTACCCTTTTGTGAGTCTTGGGATGATGTGTGAACATTAAAAACCTCATTGAAGGGAGCATTGTGCTATCCAAATGCTTGAAAACTTTAAATTCAGGATGTTTGGGAATATGTGGCCATGACCCAAAAGTCAGGCCAAATGCTCTTCAAAGTGCTCAACATCTACAAGGTGTTATGGGACTTAACACCCAACATGAAAACCATTTATTATCGGGAATCTTAGGGGAATGTGAGGATGCATGCATCTACAAACTTAGTTTGTCTTTGGGAGTCAGCATTGGAAATAATGACTGCATTCAAAAATGAAATCTAGGCAAAGAATTAAAAAACCCCGGTCCTGGGATGCATGATTCATCCATTTAACTTCCAAATTCCTAACTCCTCCTTTCGATGTTCCTTTGCACCTCTCGGTGTACTTTCTAGTTATATATTCCATCCTTTTTACAATACTATTGTTCCATAGTTTATTATATCACTAAACCATGAAATTTTACAACTTTCATTAAAAGATCCACTTCGGTAAGAATTTTATAATAGTGATCGAAAACCTACTCTAATTTCGTGGTAAACTGAAAACCTCCTCTACTTTCATGGTAAACCAAAAATATGCAATTTCATGGATGCGAAAGGGTGTATGAAGAGCAGGGACACTTAGAAAACTGTTGTGTTTCCCCCCGTAAACTGAACATGTTGTGGTTCCTCCCGTAAACTAAACATGGCAAAATTTGAATTGGCATATTAATTCACAAACCGAATCGAACCCTCATATTAATGTTTACAAAATTGGCATTTAAGAAATTTTTTTTTTTGACACATTTTTTCCATAGATTCTATGAATAATTCTTTGTGGAGATGACATCCGATTTAGGGTTTTTTAATTTGACCATTTAGGAAGCGTCTGCATCCAAATATTCGATCCCAGATAAGTGATTTTGGAGCACGTCTTCCTGCAGTGGAAATGAAAGAAAATGGGAATGATCATAATACAAACAGAAAAGGTCCTCTTTCACAGCTTCCACAAAATCTTAACATTTTTTTAACAATATTTCAGAATCTGGTGAAGAAAGTTATGCTTATTATAGAGATGTGAATAACAGAGTGAATGGGTGGCCATAACTCGGTCCTACTGGTGATTAATCGAGGAATATGGTGTTTTAGAGAATAATGCACCCTTTATATTACCATTGGTATGTTATCAAATAAGACATAATGTGGTGAGGGAATATGCTTTCTACCTAGGGCTATGTTTGTGAGGATGCCTTTAAGGAACAAGATGATGTGGTCCCATTAGGAAAAGAAGAAGAAGATAAGGAAATGGAGAATGAGGGAGATTCTACACTTGATGAAGGAAATAGGGCAAAGGGGGAAGGTTTTTTAAGATTAAACTCGGTCTTCAGGATCCCTAAAGGTTCGACTTAGATGAATAGATGGGGGAACTGTTGAACTTATTAATATCTTGAGTTTTTGGCTTTCCTTCGTCCAACCACTTTATGATCTAGTAAGAACAGTTGTATTACTTCATTTAATCATCTTCATGTTGTGTTTTCACTTATTTGGATAGTTTCTAATGAATTATGCCTCAAATTTTTTTTATATGACATAATAGTTGATCTACTAACCGTACACATAAAATACTTAGAAATTACTGACAAGTGATAGAAGATCCTGCTATTTTGAGGCAGGGAGAGTCTTAGTTGACTTATATTGTCAATGTAGACACATGAGTTAACCCATGTTGACTTCTTCTTTGAGGTTCCTTTGCAAGATGGCAAGAAATGACGATTTTAAATTTTGAAGTGTAAGAAGTACAACAGGGTATTACCTTTTTTTATTTACCCCATAAGATAGTAAAGATGGTCAGGGCACAATTTTTTCCACTTAAAAGATATTGTAAATTTGGATAAGTATTCCATCACCACAAAGTAGTTCATTTCGTTGAAATTTGTAAAAAATATGAATTATTTTCGGAAAGTTCATGAATTGAAGTTTCATGTGAATAAATAACATATTGTTACAATCATAGTTTAATATTTTAGAAAGTGTAAGGTTTTAGCACCATCTTGGTGGTTTACATCATATTTTGACTTGGAAGCATGCCTTCTTCCCGTTTCAACTATGTGAAGGAAGAATGATGCTAGAATCATGTCCCCATCAAATGTTAGTTTTCCCATTTGAGTTTCAAGGGTAAAATATTTGTCTTTGGTGCTATTAATTTCTCTGTAGTTGTTATGTAAATAATGATCACATATCACATAATTTTGATTAATTTTCATGAGTGTTGGGTGTAATATTGTATGTTGGAATCGTATCTACAACAAGTTAACTTGATTTATTCCTTTTAGAGTTTCACCACGACCCCATTACTTCAATCAATTGATTTCCTGGTGATATAATTCTCAACCCAAAATACAAGAAATAACCATTTTTTGGCTTGCATTTTTTGATTGGGTCACCAGCTAGGGTCTTTTTCAAATAGATCAACCAAACATATTCAGTCAAATAGCTTTTTGTGTAACCAGCTCCAAAAATAGAAGAAAAGAGATATCAACGCCTTAGAAATAAGCCACTTCGAGGGGGAAACCTCCAATACATTACATAAATGAACAATTCTTGGATGATACAATTTACAAAACCTCCTTTCTATATATAGGAGTCCATGGGGCCATAATTTAATCCTAGCCAACCTAACAATAATAATTTAAGGGCACAATAATAAAAATATGGGGGTTACAAGGGTACAATAATAACAATAAGGGGGTTACACTAACAACAATAAGGGACTATACTAGTAATATAGGGACCTAACATGCCCCTCTCCTTCAAAAAAGTGTTGTCCTTAACGCTTGAGTAGCTCTGGGTGCTTCTGTATAAAATTCTCATCCTCCCATGTAGAATCTTCAGTGGGTAAGTTCTTCCACTTGATGAGATACTCTGAAATTGATCGATTCCGTAGCTGTCGAGTTCTTGTTTCTGTGACCGCTTCAGGTTCCAATATGATTTTTCCTTCCTTATCAAGTTCTGGAAATATTGTTTGAACTGGAAGATTTTCACGTATAACCTTCTTTAAGCATGAAACATGGAATGCACTCGCAAAGAAGCAGGAAGCTCCAATTTGTATGCCATAGTGCCAATATTTTGCAACACCTTGTAAGGACCATAGTACTTTGGCGATAATTTATTATCCTTCTTAGCTTGCTTGAGGGACAATTTTTTGTATGGTTGTAGCCGTAAAAATACCCAATCTCCTACATCAAAACTTCTCTCACTGCAATGTTGATCTGCATGTTTTTTCATTCGGTTTTGTGCCAAATTCAGGTTATCCTTTAAGAGTTGGAGAACTTCTTGCTGATGCTTGATGTGATCTTCCACTACTTGAACCTTCAAATTTTCCCTTAAATATGATGTGATGGATGGTGGATGATATCCATAAAATGCCATAAATGGGGTCATTTTTGCTGCAGTATGGTAGGAAGTGTTATACCACCATTCAACAAGAGGTAGCCACTTGACCCATTGTGTTTGTTTATCAGATACAAAACAACGAAGATATCCTTCCAAACATTTATTTACTATCTCAGTTTGACCATCAGATTGAGGATGATAAGATGAGCTATGAGCTAACTGAGTACCCAAACAAGAAAATAACTCAGTCCAAAAATTTCCAGTAAAAATGGGATCTCTGTCGCTCACAATAACCCTTGGGCTTCCATGTAGCTTTTGAATTGTGTCCATAAATGTAGTAGCAACTGTACTTGCTTTAAATGGATGAGATAATGCACAAAAGTGTGCATACTTGGTAAGTCTATTAACTACCACCATGATGACACTCTTTCCTTCGGACTTAGGTAAACCTGTGATAAAATCCATTGAAATCTCCTCCCAACGTTGACTTGGAATGGATAAAGGTTGTAGAAGACCCGGGGTCTTAATTGTCTCAACTTTATTCTGCTGGAAAACCAAAAATTCTGCCACAAAATTTTGAATATCAGATTTAAGGCCATCCCAAAAAAATTCTTTCTTCACCCTGTGGTAAGTTTTTAAAAATCCTGAGTGTCCTCCTAAAGGAGAAGTGTGCAGTTCCAAAAGAATCTTTTGTTTTAGTTGGGAATTCCTACAAAGATATAAGCGATCTTTGTACCATAAGGAATCATTTTTCCAACTAAATGTATCAGATGTACTAGGATCTTGCTGCAACTTTTGAATGAATGTCCATATGTCTTTGTCCTTCTTCCATTCATCTCTTGCTTCGGTTATCCAATCTGGTTGGATAATAGAAATGACACAAAGCAATGATTCCACCTCTTCATTCTTTCTTGAGAGTGCATCTGCAACAAAATTAAGCTTTCCTTTTTTGTAGATTATTTCAAAGTCATAACCCAACATCTTTGTGACCCATTTTTTCTGCTCTTCTGAAGATAGTCTTTGTTCCAAAAAGTGTTTAAGACTATCATGATCAGTTTTTACCTTGAAGTGTCTTCCCATTAGGTATGTTCGCCATTTCTTTAGTGCATGCAGTATTGCTATCATTTCCTTCTCATTAATAGGTTTATTTAAATAATTTCCTTTGATTGGATGACTTTCAAAAGCAACGAGTCCTCCTTCCTGCATTAAAACAACACCAATTCCATTTCCTGATGCATCACATTCCACAATAAAGGTTTTTTTTAAGTCTGGCATAGCTAAGATTGGTGCTTGACACATTGCCTCTTTAAGATGATCAAAGGCCTTAGTTGCTTCAGGAGTCCATGAAAATGCATCTTTCTTTAATAATGTTGTTAGAGGTGCTGCTATTCTCCCATGATTATTAACAAACTTGCGATAATACCCTGTTAACTCGAGAAATCCTCGCAAATGCTTTATGGTTGTGGGGACTTTCCATTCCTTAATGGCTTTAATTTTGTTAGGGTCTACCTTAACACCCTCGTGAGATACAATATGACCTAGATATTCCACTTCCTGTACTCCAAAAAAACATTTGGATGTTTTTGCATATAATTGTTTCTCCTGCAATAGTTTGAGCACCCTGTCAACATGTTCAACATGATACTTCCAAGACCTGTTGTAGATTATTATACCATCAAAAAATACTAGCATGAATTTTCTAAGGAAGGGTTTGAAAATGGAATTCATCAACCCTTGAAATGTAGAAGATGCATTGGTAAGGCCAAAAGGCATGACCAAAAATTCATAATGACCCTCATGAGTTCGAAATGCTGTTTTTGGAATATCTTCACTCTTCATTCTAATTTGATGATATCCTGAACAAAGATCCAACTTGGTAAAATAAATTGATCCATGTAATTCATTCAATAATTCATCAATCACAGGAATGGGAAATTTATCTTTAATGGTGAGCTTATTGAGCTCCCTATAATCTAGACACATTCACCATGATCCATCCTTCTTGTGTACCAATACTACAGGAGTAGAGAAAGAACTTTGACTAGCTTGAATTATACCCGCCTCTAACATTTCTACAATCATACATTCAATTTCGCTCTTTTGGGCATAAGGATATCTATAAGGCCTGATGTTTGGAGGAACACTTCCTCAAATCAAATGAATAGCATGATCATGATCACGAATAGGTGGGAGTCCTTTTGGAGTTTCAAACAACTTGGAATGATTGTCCAAGACTTGTTGGAGATCTGCAGAAATATATGATTTTTATGTTGGAACTTCTAGTGAGCATAATTGTGAAATTACACGTTGTTGTTATTTCTTTAGAAGCTTTGTCATGACATTAGAGCTTATTATCTTTCCCGGTTTTCCTGCAATACCCCATAATTCAACTTCCTTTCCTTCTGAAAAAAATTTCAAGAAAAGTTCTTGAAAATTAAAAGCTACCGTCCCCAAAGATTGTAACCATTGTACTCCTAGTACAACATCAACACCTCCCATAGGAATGGAAAGCATTGGAATATTCAATACATATTCCCCATGGTTAGCTTGATATTATGGCATTTTCCAGAGAAATTTATAGTTCCTCCATTTGCAACCATCACTTGACATTCTGGTGCTGGGTATAGGAAACAATTGAATTCCTTGGCTACCTTACAATGAATAAAATTATGGGTGCTACCTGAATCAATCAACACTATTACCTTTTTCTTCTTGATTTGTCCTTCTATCTTGAGAGTTTGAGAAGTGGTAATTCCTGCCAGTGCATTACACGATATGGTCGGATTCATTTCTTCCTCTTCTAGGGCTGGTTCCTGGTGTATATCCTCTTCTTGTTCATTTTCTTCTTCCTCTTCACAATCCATGTAAAATAATTTCTTCTCAGCACACTTATGACCTTTAGTGTATTTGCTATCACAACTGTAGCAAAGCCCTTTTGCTCTTTTTTCTTCCAATTGTTGTGGTGTCAACCTTGTGGGTTGTGGAAATCTAGGAGTAGCAACACTTCCATCTTTATAGAAGTGAGTGGTAGGCTTCCTTGTCACCATAATTTTACATTCAATTTTTCTTGCCAACCTGAATGCCTTCTCCAATGAATCAGGTTCCAAAATGCGAACTTCATGTTGGATGTTATCCTTTAAAGTACATATGAAGAGATCAATCCTGTGTTCCTCTGGAATATCAGTTACCCTTATATTCAATTTTTGGAAGTCCTCAATGTGCTCCCCCATTAAACCCTTTTGTTTGAGATTTATCATTTGGCTAAAGAAGGTGTTGCTCTTTGTATCCTCATAATGTGCTATCATTTCCTCCGTAAAAATTGACCAAGTGACAATTTTTTTACGGGAGCAAAGCCATCGATACCATACAAATGTATTTGGTTCTAAATGTAAAGTTGCAATGCATACCTTTTGTGTGTTTTGCACATTATGGAGATCAAAATATTGCTCCATCTGTAGTATCCATGTTACATGATCCTTTCCATCAAACTTCCTCATATGCATTTTTGGAATATGGTGGTTCTTCCCTCCAACAGTAGAGTTTATGAAATCACAATTAAAATTTATTTTGTTCTCATCATGAGTTTCCTCTACTATCTTTTCACCATTAGGAAACATTTCTTGTATCAACTTTGCCAAACCTTCGATGTCTACTTTTAGATCCTTCTTCATGTTTTCCATGTTGTATTTCATTTTTACATTGATCTTAGCTTCCATGTCATCCATCTTAGCTTCCATGCCCACTTCCATGCCATCCATCTTAGCTTCCAAACCATTCATCTTAGCTTCCATGCCTTTCTTCAAAACTTCCATTTCATATTTTGTTGTTCTTTGCGAGAGCGAAATTTGTTGCACTTGCTCTTGTAATTTTGATATGTCATTGTGCCATTCTTGGTCTTCTTGAGTCATAGTAGAGCCTTCTAAAGGCTTAATGGGTGTTGAATTCTTTTTAGGGGCCATTTTAGAATGCAATACTGATATCTATTCTACAATATGCCCTTGGAATCAATTCAACTTGATTCTTCAAACAAGACTTATGCAATTCGGAAAAAAAATACACACCTTTTACTTGCTTTTGAGGAGCTCGATATCGAAATTGAGTTATCTCTGTAATTGTGGATCTTCAATATTTGAAATTTAGCACTGTAGTAGCCCTCTAAAGCTTCTTTCAATTGCCATAGTTCTGATCTGATTTGGATTCTTCAAGACAAAGTTATGTCCAATCTCCCACAATGACCCAATTTTGGATTGGTTCAGTAGAGCGAACTTGTACAGATTGCCACGTGTCACTGTTTCATCCTTCGACTCTGAAATTGATAGCCAAGAAACTAAAGTCTGTTTACTTGCAACTAATTTTTACGACACTCCAATCCGATGCTCATAGAAAGAGTTATGAATCTTTTCCCACGATCACCTCTTTGAGATGAAATTCTGGAGTCTGAAAAAGCACTACATTCCATAGATCATATCTCCGAAAATATTACGAACCAAGATCTGAAATTTTTGGGTGAGTTTCCTTAGGATTTCGGCTTTGCACCCTAAAAATTTCAGATTCTAAAACTTCGTAGAAAAAACGTTATAGTGACAATTCCACGATGATCTGTTTAGGAGCCTGAAAACCGACCTAACTTCCACAGATCATATCTCCGAAAATATTGCGAACCAAACTCTGAAATTTTTTGAAAATATTCCTTAGGATTTTAGCTTCGCATCCTAAAAATTTCATCTTCTGAAGCTTCATAGAAAAAAATTTATAGCAGAAATTCCACGATGACATATTTGGAGTAGCAAAACCCTAGAATCCAAAGCTCTGATACCAAATGTTGTGTAACCAGCTCCAAAAATAGATGAAAAGAGATATCAACACCTTATAAATAAGCCACTTCGAGGGGGAAACCTCCAATACATTACATAAATGAAAAATTCTTGGATGATACAATTTACAAAACCTCCTTTCTATATATAGGAGTCCATGGGGCCATAATGTAATCCTAGTGGGCCACAATGTAATCCTAGCTGACCTAACAATAATAATTTAAGGGCACAATAATAAAAATATCGGGGTTACAAGGGTACAATAATAAAAATAAGGGGGTTACACTAACAACAATAAGGGACTATACTAGTAATATAGGGACCTAACATAGCTTGAATTATTCAAAACATTGTAGTAGTTTGTCATGTAATGTATAAGGAGTAAGCTTCATCATTATCTTTAACATTTATTTTTTCCAATTCAAATATTGAACTTGATATTTTCAACCTAGGATGCTTAAAACACATTAATCTCCCTTGAGAGGGCTTCAGACTTTAATTCCAAAGAGGAGCTTGGCATCTTTTCTACTGTAACAGGCTTTCTACAAAGGTGTCCTTTCTTCTTGATGTGCAACAGAGTTCATGACAATAGATGTTGATGCCTTTTAATCTTTGGAGTCTAACATCCATACTCATATTTCATTTTTCTGAATTTCGTATCATATCAATCATCAATAAATATCCCATATAACATTTTAGAAGTTCCAAAAAACTTATTTATGAAATCGAAAGGCTAGTGTATTTTCCAATGAAAGAACAAACATCATAAAAAAATTAATTACAAAATATTTTAGACTCCTTATCTGACCTTAAGGGTTTCTTAGTGATACAATTAGTCCTTTCAACCTTTAAGAGATATAAGGCATGTCAATACAATGTTTTCAAAATGATAATTGAGATTTTGATTTTAATACATACCTCATATTGCAATGTGGATCTCTGGCCAATATAAGTTAGGTCGACTTTCAACTCAATTAGGTCATCTCCCAGTAATGTATTATGTCCGTATTTTATGAATAGAACATAGATATTTCCACACTTCTTTTGGGTGACATCGATTAGGCTCCTTAAGGAATTAAGAGGGGTTTCATTGTGGACATAGATTATCAAACATTACAATTCTATATGCAATACTTCATGTAAAAAAGTTATGATTCAATGATGGACGTCCTCTATTCTGAGACCTTTGGTCTTACTGAGGAATATGATTATATCATATTCGCACTTCTTGTCTACACCTCAGAGATATTAAATTTTACTTTTGATCAACTTTACTAACTTTCAAACTTTGGAATTCTGGTCTATTTGCAGAGGTAACAACTCGGTTTAAATCATAGATACGAGACTTGATTCTTTTTGTATATGTTATAGAGATATACTTACAGGCTTCCACAAATGACTTCATATTTCCATAAAGAATAGGTTCAAACTTTCACAGAGAGTATGATCGAACCTTCCAAGAGAATAAATCATGCTTGGACTTCATAAATATTAGAGACTTGATTTCCACATTGAGCTCAAACCTCAAATTGATTTATAAAGATATAACCATAAATTTCATAACCTTAGACCTCATTAAGACAATGACCTGAGATTCTATACATATATGATAGCTCGGACTTCCTCAGAGATATAGGCTTATACTTTGTCATATTTCCATAAGGATATTGAGCTCGAGCTTGTCACTTCTTAGTGTCTTCAACAATGTTTTTATTTTTATCACATAATAGATCAACTTCCAAATACGATCATGATTTTACAATACTGTAGATTATATGTGAGATGTATACTAGACCCTATAGTCTTAGAAGCTTTTCAAACTTCAAGGTACTTTATGTTGATTCAAGGAAATTATTTAACATGAACCCTTCAAGAATACATAAGGATATTGTTAGCAATTGTTTTTACTGATACATACCTCGAATTTTCAGACTCATCACACATGAAGACAAATTTATGATTCCTTTTTTCACACAGTGCTTTCATAAAACAAGAATTGAAAATGCCCTTCCTTTTCAATCTTTCTTGGCTTCATAAACAAAATATGAGGCTTTTCCATAGTTTCTTCTGAGGATGCATTGCATTCTAATAAAAAAAACCTCCTGAGATAAGATAAGGACCCCATGCTATCATAGGTCAACCTTGGAATATTGACCTTCTTCGAACTTCTGATATTTTTTAGTGAAAGATTCGATCATATATATATATATATATATATATATATATATATATACTGAGATCTGAGATTAGTTCCATGTGAAGAATTACTTAGTCTCCTCTATGGGTATTTGGATAAATAAGACACAGAAATATTTCTCTATTTATTAGGATTTCTTTTACTATAGAGATTCGGTCCTATTTGATATAATTCAGCCTCCATAATGCAATTTTTTTGTCATTGTGGTAATTTACCTTTGTAAGCAGATTTTAGGTTTTGATTAAGCATCTTAGACTACAGATTTGACCCTATTGTAAAGACCTTGATTCAAAAATAGACCTTCGCTCTTCTGAGATTAGATTAGAATTCCCTTTTTACATCTATTTTTTCTTTTCAATGTGTAGAATCCTAGATATAGGAGGGAAGGATCAGGATCTTCATTTCTTACACAGGGAAGTAACTACTCATGGTGGACTAGAAAGGGTAAGGTAGACTTCGCTTGTTTATAACCTAGATCTAATTGTAATGAATTAAACCTTTTTATATGTTACTTTGGCTACTATTAAAATTTAAGTATAATTTAAAATTTTAAAGCTTGCAATGATTCCTCTTGCATTTGAATTTTGATATATTTGTGGATTTACTGTTCCTTACCTTGTTTATTTGAGATCATAAAACATGTAATGCAATGTAGTAAATTAGGAGTACTAATTTAGTTATCATTTTGTTTTGACGTGGTTAGTGTTCAAAAATTTGAATTCGTAAGTTGATATATGGGAAGAGCGGAAAGTATTTGGATCTTGTGGGCAGAGTCTTATTGAAGAAATTCTTCGAAAGGATCCTTCTCCAACCTATGAGGTCAATGTCATAGGTTCACAGTCCATAAAAATAGTAAGAAAGACTGCACATTCTGTGAAAATAGTAAGAGATGTTTTTCTTCTTATATCTATTTCTCTTTTATATGGAAAAATAATTTGATGTTTTTTTTTCTTTGCCAAAATTTTTAAACCTAATTTAATACTGAAACATTTTATCCTTCTGCCAAATCATAGAGACCTAATATTGGAGGTACACTGGAAAAAATCGTATCATATTTTCAAGTTTTCCATGATGGATATATTGATGAGGATGCAATTTTGAAAAAATGTAAGCCTTGTGTCAGACGTGTAGAGAGGATGAAGAAGGATGTTTAAATTGCCTGTGAAATAGTTAGGAGTATAAAGAGCTCTTACTGTAGAGTGGTGCTTGATTGTCTTTTGTATTGTTTCTTTCTTATCAACTTACATTATGGCATTGATGTAAAGATAAATTTGAACAATTAAACAAAGCGTGGATACAAGGTCTGGGATTCTGGTTGCATAAATCCGAAAGAAGACCATTTTAGTAGAGAAAAACATTAAAAATCTGGCTTGAGTTTCCATATTCCAAGAAAAATGAATTTTTTCTTATAAATCCCTCTACATGATTTGGAATAATGTTGTTTCTATTTATCTCGAATAAAAGACCACATAATGAATGGGAGAAAGTAGGGTCACATTCATAGTTTTCTACAAATGTCAAGTTGTGAAACTGCAGGTACCAAACAGTGCCCTTTGAAGCTCCATCATACACATTGTGACACTCCTTGCTCTTCTATGTTCTGTGTGGATCGCTCTCATCTCTATAAACATGATAAAACATTCTTCCTCGACCTTGAAGACCCTGGGTTATAATCTCTCTCTGCTTTGTCTAATCCTCCCACCTCCAACCTTGAGTCCCATTTGTACCTACACTGGATGTACTATTTTAGTACCATTGACAAACTTCTGTGGCCATTTGTTGGACATTAATAGAAATGATATTGTCCTCTCAGTCATGAGTTTTGAAAAATAGCTTAACTTGAATGACTATCAGTCCTTCTTGCATAGATCTGATTGTACATCATATTGTAGCCATCTTTGACAAGATTATGAAATAGATCTGCATACCTAGCAGTTGTATAGTGAAGCCATAGGAGGGTGATTTTCTTATATTAATAAATTTGTAAAAACCTTTCTAGGTTATCTTGCACATCATAGAGCCAGGATCTCTATTTTTCAGCATCATCGAAGCTCCATATTTGCCTAGATCTAACTTTACATTTTTTCGGTAGTAGTAGCCCCGTTGCAGAAGGGACAACACAATTTTACTTCCAGCATTCCAACAGTTACACAATCCCTCTTGTGGGATCATTTCAGGGTCATTCTAGGCCATATCTTTGGCTTAAGTGTCTCATATTTTGAGCACTATTGTACTGGTTATTCCATCTCCATATAATAAAATGGCTCAGCTATTCTATAAACTCTAATGTTGTGTTTAGATTAATTGTTCACTTTGTTTCTGTTCATCTATTGTGTTTTTGTATTATTGCATTCTCCCTTTTGGGATATTACACTTTTAGAGTAATCATAATGTTACTCTTGTAGTCTCCCTGATCAAATTTCCATTCCCAGCCTGACCTGGGATCCCTTAGGTGCTTTATATTGAATGATCTTACTGGAGTTTTAATATATGTGAGGAATTTAATGACATGGTTACTCAATTGTCTTTTGGGTTGTGGCCTTGTGGTAAGTTGTTGGGCCGTGAATATGACAACTTTTTAACACTTATTTCATCCATTTTTACTCTTCTTTATCATGTCATTTATCATAATTTATCATATAAATCCATTTTATAATTATTTATGCTCTTATGAATAAATATTATTTCTCCTCCTTTATTTTTAATAAATTGATGGTTATTATGCATAATTTTGGTTTATTAATATATTTTGTACCATCACTCACCATTTTAGCCTCCAAGATATTTGCTAGATTGTAGATTTGATCTCCATGTCATCATCAAATATTCCAACTCAAAAATTCGTTGGAATAAGAAGTGATAGCTTTGAGGTTGAGATTACGGGCAAATGGAGAAGAATCTGGAAAATCCGGAACATGGGTTTTGTCTAGAATGGACCAAATTAACTTTTTTTAAGAACGGTTTGCCCAAATTCTGCCTATATTGAGAGAAATGCAAGGTTATTTGAGCACGATTTTCTTAGATTTACTGTTGCAGTCGTCCTCCAAATTATCTCAGCTGCAAATCCAAATTCGAAATGCTCTTGTTGAAAGATTGATGGAAATATATTTTCTGGTTGATCAAGTTGTTGGGAACAATCCAATATTGTTTTTTTTTTTTTTTTTTTCTGAATTAGACTAAATATATTAAGCAAAATATGGTACATGGTGATGTTACAATCAAGAGAAATTGAAAATCGGCAACCGGAAATGATAAAACTATCAACCTTGGTCCCGAAGAAGGAATGAAACAAGCAAGGAGCTACAAAAAAATACTGGAAGGCAAAAAGACTGAAGTCTACCCAGAGTGGGCAGAGGTCTCTACACGAAGCTTTTTCCCTTTCTTTTTACTGACTTTAACCCATCCATCCTAGGGTGTATGAGCTAGAACCACTTGAAGACCGGAGTTCTCTAGAGGGGGGATCTCCTTATCTGAATTGGACGAGGAAGTCACATGGGCGCGCTTTTGAGCGATGGCCACGTCGGGAGGATGCACAGGAGCTTCTGTGGATAGGTTCATCGACTGAAGGGCAAGATCTGAATCTGCATCACTTCCATCATCTTCGGAGCTAGAGGAATCAGAGTCCTCTACATGAGGCGGAGAGTATGGAGCCCATCGCTTAGATTTGGGCTTGGAGTTGTTATCCTTTTTATTTTTTTCCAGTAGAGCTGGGCATGAGTGCTGCAGATGCCCTGTTTGGTGACAATGTCGACAGCGGAAGGCAATATTCTCATAATCTAGTATCTGAGTCCAAACAAAGTCGTTTATCTTGAGATTGATTTGGTCTAGAAGTCCCTTGCTTAAATCTAGTTCCACGCATATTCTGGCATATGTGTAAAGACCTTTGTTTTCCCGCCAATAATCTCCCATCAGAAAACTGCCCAAGGTGTTTCCTATGGCTCTATAGACTGCACTATGCCATAGATGGGCAGGTGTGTTGGGAAGCCTGATCCAGACAGGTTTCCTAGTGATGACAGCAGTTGCTAGGTCAAAATATGGAAACCATGGAGTTAAAAAGAGCCCTGCAATTCCCATGAACCAAGGACCTTCTTCTATAGCCTTTTTATAATGCTTGATATTATCAAACAGAACTATGAAATATCCTTTTGAACAGAAGCTGAATTTGAAATGGTGAGTCCATTTAGCATGGATCCAATCATAGAGTTCCTTAGAGCTCAGCCACAGTCCATTAAATCTGCATATGATAGCCCTTTCTGCAATTTTTTGAAGATCATAAGCGATCTCTGTATTGGTTATCTCAACCAAGGGAACCTCCTTGAGCTTGTCAACCAAAAAATGCTTTGGTTTAAGGGTCTTAGGGGGTTTGGGGAGCTCAGAGTGCACTGCATCTTTCTATGATAAGGGAGGAGCAGAAGATGGTTGTCTCACAGCCCCTTCCCTCAAACGAAGGGTCAGTACTAAAGAGTCATTTCTATTAATGATGTAAGTAGAGAGAGAAAGAAGATCTTCAAGTTGTTTACCTTGAAATAGAAGTCTCTAAAGGGCTGAGGGGATCCCAATCCGACGTTCCATATTTAATTTGAGATTCTGCACCAGATCTGAAGAGCTGACCCATTGCAAAATGGTCTTGCCTAAAGGTTGTGAAATTTGAATCTGATAGGAGGCAGAGTATTTTGGGAATCAAGATTGCCGTTAGACCAAAACCCAGAGGTGTTAGTCAACGATCGCATCACCAGAGATAAGGATCCACGAAAGGCGGTTAGTCCATGTCGCGAAACACACGGGGAGAGTTGGTTTATCCAATGTCCAACAATCTCCCCCCCAACGCGAGCTGGGTGTGTATCTAACTCGTGACCTATGCTCTGATACCACTTGTTGGGAATCACGATTGTCGTTAGACCAAAACCCGCAGGTGTTAGTCAACGATCGCATCGCCAGAGATAAGGATCCATGAAAGGCGGTTAGTCCATGTCGCGAAACACACGGGGAGAGTTGGTTTATCCAATGTCCAACAGAGTAGTTCTTGGATGCCTGGTGGATTGAAACCGAGACAGAACCTATGGCATCTCCGAGAGTAAGTTTTCCTGGAAGATGTTGGGGAGGAAATTTCGCGTGCGAAGGGAAACGACCACTCCATATCAGATCCGAAACAGAGGACTGGGAAACAGAGTAGTATGAAGGAAAAAAGTTCTTCCATTGCAAAAAAACCCTGCACTGCTGCCTACGCACTGAAAAACGAGAGGGTCTATCACTTCGCGCCTGTATAGAGGTACTGGAGCATGAGAACTACTGAGGAAGTCATCATGCAGCACCACCGAAGAGCGAAAGGGGCTCCCGGAGTGCTGAAAACGCTGTCGTCTTTCTGCTGGAGGTGAAAGCAACTTCAGGGCTGCGGGACAGAGAAAATATTGAGCAAGAGACTCAGGGAAGGGAACGTCCGAAGCAGGGGAAAGTGGAGATGGCCTCCCAGACTGTTGCGGCGCGAGGGCTGCTGAGGGGAGAGCGGCCACCTGTGTGGAAATTTTTTTTACCCTAATCGCCATTCCGCCATTTTTCCCAATCCAATATTGTTATGAGAGATCATATTTACTTTTTAATTTCTCCTCTTTCTGATTATAAAAGGAGAGCATGTATTATGTATTAAAAAAAAGATGGATGGGAGATGGAGAGATTTCCTGTTGTAATTACACAATTCCTCATCGACTCTCATTGATTAAACAAAGATCAACTATTTGTAACGCTATTATGCATGATTAATACAAGAACATGTTGTTGTTTAATTTCTTAGTTCTGTAGTAGCCCAGCGGTGTTTCACTGGTGGTTGAGGGCCCGACCCTGGTGGATTGATCCATTGTTTGTATTTCTACTCTATTAATTACCATTGTGTGATAATTATGATTGGTTTTATTACATTTGTAAAGTTAATTAAGTTGCTGTTGAATTGTTTATTGCTGTGTTGCGTTAATGAATTGCATTGCTGTTCCATTTCAACAAGAATCTTAATTTTAGTATTATTCATCTTGTTATTGTTTAACAAAGCTTTGTTGTTCAATATTTAACTCTATTTGCTGTTTCGTTGGATTGATGTTCATTTCAATTACTGTTTAACAACATTTGCTGTCGACAGGGTTTGGTGTTCAAAAGAATTTACTATTTGATTTCCTTAAGTTCATATTTGTTGTTCAGATTCATTAGTTAGTACCTGCTGTTCAATTCCTTTAGCTACAATTTGCTGCTTATTTACATTGTTATTCGATTACAAGTGTTGATCATTTCCGATTCATTAGCTTCATATTGCAGAAAGATTGTTTACTTACATTGTTACAGTTTGTTGTTTATGCACATAGCCATTTAATTACAGATTGTTGTTCATTTCTAATTCTTTCTTTTAATAAGAGTTCTTCCTTGTTTACTTTTAACAGCAATTAGTTCAATTTCGATTTCCCTTTGATTGCTTGAGAGCAGGACTGTCAATTGTAGAGAACACTGGTTATTGCTTCCACGTTCCCAGATTTATTGTCATGTTCCAGTTTGATTTCAATTGCATCAATTTTTAGAGGAATGAGTTATTGCTACTGTATCCTCGATTGATGTTTGTTGAGTGAGTAGTTTGATTTTAGAGCATTTGAGTTTATGTTGTTGTAGTTAGATTTCTTTTTCAAGCATCCGTTTAATTTTTCATTCGAAACGTTGTACTACATCTTGTAAGGCATTACTCTTGGATAAATTGTTGCCTCAGACTGAGTACACTCTTGAAATAAAAAGTCGTTCCTGGATTGATAATTACTCTAGGATAAATAGGTGTTAAAAAGACACCTTCCGTTGCTGGGGAGAGTGTATGCCATTTAGAAAGAGTGATGCATATTTAATTTTTTCTGCTTGGGAAGAATTGGGTATTAAAGACGGAAGGTAAGAACCTGTGCACCAAGCAAGGAACACACTTGTTCACTGGCTCACTTCACAGCAGAATTGAGTGAAAGCTTAAGGTAGAAATGAATTCTCTCATTTTTTTTAAATTTTAGAGGTAGAATTTTGGAAAAAAAACTTGTAATTCCACTTGAGTGGTGATGTAAGCACCACCCATTTTACTAACCAATTGACAGGAACATTTCAAGGAGGATCCTCAAAGAAACACATGAAGAACATTTTCTATTATGGTAAGAAATGGCTCACATTGCAACTTTGAATTCCCTATCAAAGATCTAGGAGGAGTGACACAAATGCACATAATTCCCCCATTGTCTCTACCAAATTTTCATGGTTTGACAAATGAATATCCAGATACATTCTTATTTGAGTTTGAAATAATTTGTATAGGATATGATTATTGTACTAATAATCAAAGGTTGAAAGTGTTTCCTCTTACTCTAAAAGGAGCAGCTCTCTGATGGTTCATGAACCTAGGTGGGAACTGCAACCAAACATGGGAGGACATGAAGAACATATTCTTGAAAAGTACCAAGACTACTGCAAATCCAATGAAGATATTTTCAGTATGATACAAGGGGAAGATGAAAGGTTAGAGGAATATGTAGAGCGATTTCGATATAACCTTCAAAAATCAAAGCATAAACATTTGGAAAAAGAGATCTTGAAAACACTCCTTCTTAAAGGAATCAAAGATGAATTTTTAGAACTCTTAAATCTAATAAGAAAAGGTGATGTTTTTCAGTTATCATATGATGATGTTTGTAAGTTGTGCATAAGGTATTCAAGAGGAATTTCCAAGACTGGTAAGAATTCTAGAGAAGTCTCTTCTTACTTTTCCAAATTTACTACAAGAACAAGAGACATAAGAGCTAAAATCAATGTTTTATTTGAAAATTTTAAATATGATTTTATTAGCTCTCTAAATTCACAATTGAACATTTTGTAGGATCGGAAAAATCAAGAATTTGATGAAGTGTTTTGCCCTCATTTCCGAAAGGAGCATCCCATAGATAGTTGTTCTTCCTTATCTAGGATGGAAGTAGCATATCAAAGAGATGGGGAAGCTGCAGCAAGGTCAAAACTATGGAAATCATGGCCTACATGTATGGTTCAAAACACTTCCTCTCCATTCTCTTACTTGCATAATCCATTATGGAATACTCACATGTTAGGGCAGCCATGCCAATCGCTATATAACCACCACCAATCTTGTCTACAAGTTTGACATGGTTCATCTTATGATTGTATGAATACTCTCCCTCATCTTGTAGCACAAACACATCTTCCAGATCTTCCACAACACCTTGCTTGCCTATCAAAATCATCCAATCAACACAATCAACTACATCATCAAGAGGCTCCATTCCCTACACAATTTCCTGCTCAACTCATTCCACACCCTCACCATAATAAACCAGTACAACATGCTTATAGTGTTGAACTACAAAATTTACCCAACCTTCCCACCCATTCTATCTCACATGCATTATTGGAGAAAACTTACACTAAGACTTAGAATGTATCAAATCCAAAAATTGTAGAAGTTATGAAAGAAAATGAGGTTTCTTCTAGTTTGCACCAACAAACCATTTTAAAAGCTCAAGAACTTCATGATACGATGGCTATGGGAAATAAATAAAGTAAGGGATACATTGAAGATTGGTTTCACTCCATCATTTGTTTGCAACATCACTCTATGCTTCAACAATTTTTGGCACCATCTTTTCAAGGGAAGTTGGCTTCTCATACCCTAATTTTTATCAACATGCATTTTTCAAATTTGGGTATGTACATACTAGAGGCCTTATTTATAAAATGGTTCCACTGGAAATATTCTTATACATAAACATATTCGATTCTCAAAGAAGAGTAAGATAGTGGAGAAAATAAAATAAATAAGGAAATAAAACAAACACATTTTTTTATTTTTTTATTTTTTGTAAAAATAGTTGTTTTTTGTTGTTGCAACACGCTGTGGAAATCAACATTGATGATAAATATTCTAATTTATTTTTGTATGTAGATGAATTATATTTCAAATAAAAATTCTACAAACACTTTATTCATTTTTATCATCAATATGGAAAAATTGCTCGAATATCATTTTTTTGGCTTGCGGGCTTCATGAAATTTTTGAAAATAGTGTTGGGACAGTCATGTTTTGAGGGAAAAAAATTGAATATTTTAAAAAAATGTTTCTATATTAATTAGCCCTTGATTTCTACTTTCCAACCCAATTTGAATCACTCCATTTGGATTTGAAACAAAAAGGTTAGAACCAAAACATTAACAGGGTGTCTAGTAGGCAGCTCAAGAATAGAGTTGGGAAAGTCAGTTTTTGGAGGCCTAAATGACCATATTTTTAAAATATGCTTCTATGGTAGATTTATATATGAATATATTTTACAAATAAATTTTAATCACTCAATTTTGATATCGTATGAGGAATTTATGACCAAAATACTGACCGCCTATCATAAATCAACACTCTTGAAAATTTGTTTTCTCGGCTGTTCACTAGCGTATTTGACCCATCAATTATTCTTGTATTCAAAAAATATTTATATTGGAGATCAATAACTGAATCTAATTTAATCTCCAATTTGAATCGGTTCAATCCGCTATTAAACGAAAAATGTATGCTTGAAATATCAACTGTTGGTCTAAGCTAGAAAATTGAAAATGACTCTATTATGTAGGTTGTTCTAAGAAAATTTGACATATTATAGCATTGATCAATTTTTAAAAATTGTTTCTATTGGAAATAAAACTTTGAATTAGCTCTCATTTGGCTTTGGAATCACTCAAATCAGACGAAAAACAAATAATTTATGATTGAAACACTATAGGTTAGCATGATTGGCCACTGCTCCCCTATAGGTAATAAATTAATTTTACTTTGTCCATGGATTTGTTCTACAAAGTAACTACTTGTTAGTTTTTTGCATAATTCTTGGATTAGGAGAGCCCAATCACCTATCTTTCTCCATGATTTAATGTTTTATTATAGGTAGGCACTCGTTTTTTGCAGGTCTTAGCAGAACAAAGAAGGTCAATTTATGGACCAACGATTCTTGAAAGAAATTTTAGTAAAACAAGGGAATTTCATCCAGTTCATTACCTAAAGGATTCATAACAGAAGAAATGAAGAATTTGTTTCCATTTGAAGATTCATGCCACTACTACCAAATTTTTTTTCAAAAAGATCATTTTTTTCCATCATAGCTGTTGTAACTTAATAAAGTGTTGTTTATTTTATGATTTCTTTTATGTTTTTGTGTTTCAAGTGTTGATCCATCCAAATTGTGGTTTTCGCTCCATTTGCAATTAAAAAATAAGGACCCCACCATGCAAGTTTCAGTTATAGAAGGCAATTCTTCGGCAGCACCAATTCAAAAAAAAAAATTACTTTTTCTTGAAACCTGTACATAAAGTTTGTTTTCTTTTTCTTGTTTTTTTGTATAGAATTTTATTTCTTGAATTGCTCTTACTTTGCTTGCTGCGAATTTTTACTGTTCCTTTCTAAAGGAACATCACTTTTGCTATTCCTTTCAAAAGGAACAATAGTATTTTTGTGAGTGTTTTTTTTGTTCCTTTCGAAAGGAACAACAGTATTATTCTGAGTGTTTTTGCTATTCCTTTCCAAAGAAACAACACTTTTGTTGTTCCTTTCGAAAGGAACAATAGTATTGTTGCAAGCGTTTTTATCGTTTCTTTCCAAAGGAACAACAGTTTTCACCATTTATTTTTGTTGTTCCTTTCCAAAGGAAAGGAACAACATTTTCGCTAATAATTTTGTTGTTCCTTTCGAAAGGAACAACAATTTCGCCAATTGTTTTTGGTGTTCCTTTTGAAAGGAACAACATTTTCACAGATTGTTTTTGTTGTTCCTTTCCAAAGGAACAAAACTTTTTGAATGCATTTTTCTTGTTTTTCAACAACATTTCTAGGAATTTTTGTGATTTTTTCGTGACTCTTTGAAAGGCAAACATACAATTCATGCAAGGATACACAAATTAGAGGTTACTGGCATCAGCTAATCAAGAGAAATTGTCATTTTTAAGAATTTTTTTGTAGTGATAAGAAAAAAGAAAGGACACAACCATATATATCCCTTTGCTGTCTTTATTTTCACTAAAATTAATATGATCGATTATCTTTATCATGTTGGTTCTTCCCTAAATTCTCATAACTCTCTTTGTTTTTTATTTCATTGAATAAGAATAAGGGCATATTTTCTCTATTGAAATGCTCAGACTTCTTCCACTATCCCTACTCTTAAGGAGTGTTGAGCCACCCTTTATATATAAATAGGGAAGTGCTATATGAAAAAAAAGAAAAAGAAAAGAAAAATCCCTATATAATTACTAACAATTATATGATATGGTAGTTGGAGGATAGGGGGTCTCATCAAGAGCCAGCCTACCATGATCATAAGGGAGCAGTGAAGTGGCACTTACATTATGGCCACCACACCAGGGATATGATCCAATGGAAAACTCAAAAAAATAAAAAGTCCTTGGAACAGGAGGTCTCATCACGAGCCGACCTGCCCACTTTTCACCCCTTCCTGGTGAATGGCATTGTGGTTCATCTAGTTCCCAAGCCAGCACATTGGCCTCCATCATGACATAACACGACACTTCCCTAGGCATAAATAAAGGATAATGGTTTCAAGGGTGAGAAAGAAACTTTGTCAAGGTTATAGACACATGTGGGCAACAGAGCTCTGCTGATGGTATTGGAGTCATATTTTTCACAAATAAATAGTAATGATAAACCCTTTTCTTATATCTTTATCTAATATCAAATCAGAGTATACCCCTAAACCCTTTGTTTGGAACCTCTTATCCATGAAATTTATTTATAAATCGATCATAATGGTTTATGTGGATAATGACCGCATAAGTATTTTTTTCACATCAGTTGTCCTTTTCCCTTATTTTCGAATCATTACATAAACATTTCCATCTATACTCATGATTTCAAAATATGCATTGATTTCAGTAATGAGATAATTTGTTAATCATATCATAAGTATGTATGCCTTTCCATGTTGTACAATTGCTGTGCAGTACGCTGCTCTTCTATTTGCCACAATATTCATATTACATCTCTACAGAAGTTTTTCTGCTTAAAATTTTTGCATGCATCTTATCTGTTGCCATTCCAAACTAAAACTGTGGATTCAAGAAAATTGCATACAGAATCATGATTTTCTTACACAAGAACAACAAATATCGGAGGGAAATTCTATCCGCAGCATGACCACACTATTGCAACTAACAACAAAGGCTCGCGAACGTGCACAATTCTTCAGACATGATGTGCTTGCATGGCTTCCACCTTTTGCATCACTTTCAGTATCCGCTCAGCCTACATCAGCTTCGACAAAGGCCAGTCCCTACATGTCATTCCACATTTTTTCGGAGGTAACACTTGAGGTAAAATAGCATAATTTTTTGATTTATTACAAATTTAGGAGAATTTCATGAAATTCCATTGAGCATTATTTATCATCATTCATTCCACATCTTTACCAATTCCCATTTTTCAGAGACATCTCATCTTTTAGTTTGGGGGAGTGTTTCTTTCCTTCATTTCTTTCTTATGACCATGTCAGTAATCTTCTTTATCATCCATTGATATTCTTATTCGTTCTCAACACCTCCCTTATTCCATGTTGTTTTAGACCAAGAATAGATTTCAACAGATTGTAGCAACCACCTCTCTTTGTTTTCTAGCATTGCATGAGGACATGCTAATTCTTCAGTTTGGAGGGGGAATTGCTACACATGATGGATGTTTTCTACTCTCTTTCTCGTTTAAGGCATACAATTTCATTTTTATACAGTGCAGAAATTGATTTGCATATATCTTTAAAATTATGAACTGAATTCTTGTGCTTTCTGGATAACAAAGATGTATCATTAAAATACAAAAACCCAGATAATTTGACACTAAATTAATTCATAAAATTTCGAAAATTATGCACTATCACCTACAACGACTTTGTTTATATCTCATGATCCGTGCATCAAAACGATTTGATTTTTGAGAAAATGGTTAATGAAGTTTGCTGTTACTTATGTCACATTTTTCTGCAACTTTGTATACATATAGTTGAATGTCAACTGTAAAAATTGTTATGCCTTCATCAATATTGTTAAAATTGAATATTCATTATTTGAGAAAAAATTCACTTGTTCCATCCATTTCATGAGTTGGGATGAACAATTTTCTTTGCTTGGTTAACACATGGGTTTGTTTTTGGGTTGCATGAGGACATGCAATATATTCAGTTTGGGGGTATGTTGGAATGTGAATACGACCACTTTTTTACACATATTTCATCCATTTTTACTCTTCTTTATCATGTCATTTATCATAATTTATCATATAAATCCATTTTATAATTATTTATGCTCTTATGGATAAATATTATTTCTTCTCCTTTATTTTTAATAATTTGATGGTTATTATGCATGATTTTGATTTATTAATATATTTTGTAACATCACTCACCATTTTAGCCTCCAAGATATTTCCCAGATTGTAGATTTGACCTCCAAATCATCATCAAATATTCCAACTCAGAAATTCGCTGGAATAAGAAGTGATAGTTTTTTGGTTGAGATTCTGGGCAAATGGAGAAGCATTTGGAAAATCAGGAACATGGGTTTTATTCAGAACGGACCAAATTAACATTAGCTAAGAACAGTTTGCCCAAAATCGGCCTATATTGAGATAAACACAAAGTTATTTAAGCATTATTTTCTTAGATTTACTGTTGCGGCCGTCCTCCAAATTATCTCAGCTGCAAATCCAAATTCGACTTGCTCTTGTTGAAAGATTGATAGAAATATATTTTTTGGTTGATAAAGTTGTTGGGAACAATCCAATATTGTTATGAGAGATCATATTTACTATTTAATTTCTCCTCTTTCTGATTATAAAAGGAGAGCATATATTATGTATTGAAAAAAATGATGGATAGGAGATGGAGAGATTTCCTGTTGTAATTACACAATTCCTCATCGACTCTCATTGATTAAACATAGATCGACTGTTTGTAAACACTGTTATGCATGATTAATACAAGAACTTGTTGTTGTTTAATTTCTTAGTTCTGCAGTAGCCCAGTAGCGTTTCACTGGTGGTTGAGTGCCCGACCCTGGTGGATCGATCCACTATTTGTATTTATACTCTTTTAATTACCATTGTGTGATAATTGTGATTGGTTTTATTACATTTGTAAAGTTAATTAAGTTGTTGTTGAATTGTTTATTGTTGTGTTGTGTTAATGAATTGAATTGATGTTCCATTTCAACAAGAATCTTAATTTCGGTATTATTCATCTTGTTATTGTTTAACAAAGCTTTGCTGTTCAATATTCAACTCCATTTTTTGTTCCATTGGATTGATGTTCATTTCGATTACTGTTTAACAACGTTTGCTATCGACAGGGTTTGGTGTTTAACAGAATTTACTATTTGATTTCCTTAAGTTCAGATTTGTTGTTCAGATTCATTAGTTAGTACCTGCTGTTCAATTCCTTTAGCTACAATTCGCTTCTTATTTACATTGTTATTCGATTACAAGTGCTAATCATTTCTGATTCATTAGCTTAAGATTGCAGAAAGATTGTTTATTTACATTGTTACAGTTTGTTGTTTATGCACATAGCCATTCAATTACAGATTGCTGTTCATTTCTAATTCTTGCTTTTAATAAGAGTTCTTATTTGTTTACTTTTAACAGCAGTTAGTTCAATTTCAATTTCCCTTTGATTGCTTGAGAGCAGTACTGTCAACTGTAGAGAACACTGGTTATTGCTTCCACGTTCCCAGATTGATTGTCTTGTTCCAGTTTGATTTCAATTGCATCAATTTCTAGAGGAATGAGTTATTGCTACTGTATCCTCGATTGATGTTTGCTGAGTGAGTAGTTGGATTTCAGAGCATTTCAGTTTATGTTGTTGTAGTTAGATTTTTTTTTCAAACATCCGTTTACTTTTGCATTCGAAACACTGTACTACATCTTCCAAGGCATTACTCTTGGATAAATTGCTGCCTCAGACTGAGTACAATCTTGAAATAAAAAGTTGTTCCCAGATTGATAATTAATGTAGGATAAATAGGCGTTAAAAAGACACCTTTTATGCACCCAACTTAAGTTGGAGCACTTATGGTGATGATGACCAAAGTTTAAAACATGATAGGTATGCTTGAGTGTTAATGCAGGTACAAATCTTAAGTGATTTGACATGAAATATACCATTGTGGTGTCTAAGCCAAAGATAGTAATATTTTGTAATGATGATATACAGGTGGAGGTGGAGCCCACCTCTAAAAAGTGGGCCATTTAACTATAAAAATAACTTTCATGACTCCTTCCTTTCAACAATAACAAACACATGGATGCCTTAGAAGAAGCATTTAATTGGAGGCCAATTTGTTTTCAATAAGCCATTTCTTTTCTTTAGAGTTGTGTTATATTCATATCCATTATAGTTGAAATTTTTGGTGTAATCTTCACATTTGGCCTAAGCCAATATTATTTGTATATTTTATATTATTTTTCTAGTTTTGGTTAAGGCTAATGTAGTCAGCTCAATGTAGGTCCATAACCAAATTCTTACTGGAGATACCTCTATAGGGAAAGAAGTACGCCAGAGATGAGCTTTCTCTTTAGGAAGGAACTCAACTTTCATTTCTGGCTTGATGCTAATAGTTGATAAATGAGAAACGAAGATCGACATTTAATATAACTATTGATAAATTAATATGTTGTTCAGGTTGTGGCTAGATTGGTAGTAGATGGTATGCAAATTGTGGCTCGTGCTAAATCAGAAGTAGCTAGTTATGAAAAGTATGAATTTCTGGTTTATTATTGTTAGTTTAATATTGGTGCTTAGTAGTAAAGTTTTGGAACTCCTTTGATATGAACCTTCATCTATATCAATAAAGTAAATAAATTTTCTTTGGTAAAGATATTATCTTTTCTAGATGCAGTTCTTGGAATTTTATAGAGGTAATGAATTTACTAATATCTGTCATGTACAACATTTATGGTGAGACGATACCTATTAAGTAACTTTGTGAACATGTTGCGAGTTATGTGCATTTGTGCACACTATATTGGTGGTTAAGGTCATAATTCTGAGTTTATCAGTAAAGAGTTATGTAGTTTCATTTAACTTTCTCTTCATGATTTTGAGAGAGTATCATGAGGAATCTCTTGCATGGATGAATTTGGAATTGTGGACTGAGATTTAGGCTTTGTTTTTGCATTGAGAATGACAGTTATATGTAAGCGTGCAGGCCTTTTGGATATGGAGTTATCCTTGGAGGTTATGATAGAGATGAGCCTAAAATATATATGATTGAGCCATTGGGAGTAACCTATCTAAGTCTGTTTGGTTCCAGTTATTTTCTCCTTCTAATCTGTTTGGTTTAGTTTCTTCTTTCCTTATTCTAGTTCACTATTTTGGTAGCATGTATGAATGCCATATATTAACGTTGAAACTAATCTTACAATAATGTAATACTTTTATGAAACTATTATGTCTTATCTTTCATACTTGAGTTGGGAGGGCCTTTCTCTTATTTTGGATGGATTGCATTGATATTAGTAGTTATTGTTAAAGGAAGCAATGGAAATCGCTATTTTTTATAGAAATTAAATATTGTAGGCAGTTATTATGTGGGTTTCCCTTCCATTAGTTATTGTATTTTAGGTAGTGTCGTGCTGCTTGTAAATATATCTATTCAACTCTCTTTTTTGCAGCTTGTCAGTTTTTATGTAGGTTTCCTTTCCATTAGTTAGTGTATATTAAGTAGTGTTGTGATGCTTGTTAATAGAACTATTCCACCATGTTTTTTGCAGCTTGTCAATTGTTTTCTATGGCTTGCAATAAAAAAATTAACAAACACCAGAGTCTTATATAATATTGACACGTACTATTTCTTTTTAAATTTCTAGGAGGAGAGTCACAATTCTGATGGTTGTTTCCGTCATAAGTCTTGTTAGCCAGCTATAAAATTTGTTATATCAAATGCTGGCTAAATAATTTTTGGAGCCTTCAAGAAACAAGTTTTATTGCTAAAAAATGTTATCTCTTGAAGACTCTTGAAGGCCTCATGCCTCTTTCCAAATCTTCACTGTTGTTCCTTTTTTATACTCAGAAATTCTGTTGATTTCATGAGAAAAGACTACTGCAAAATCATCCATCTTCCCCTAATTCCACTTGAAAAACTAACCTCCATTTTTCTCCCCTTTCATTCATATAAACTTCCTCTATTTTCATTTTCCCCTATTCCCCTTTCATAAAATCCCCTTTACAGATTTTAAAACTCCTTTTTGAACTCTCTCGAAACCCCCAAATCCATCAGAAAACTCTAAAAATATCATAAAAAACAAGTATTTTGACTATGGGTTTAAGCCCCCTTGGGCAAAAATCCTAAACCACTCCCCCCACATGCCCACGCCCTACAATCCAGGCGCTAACCCATTGAGTGCTTATCGCATTGGAACTTCCGGAAAAACGCAAGTCTTTTTATGTGTAAACATTGAAAACTCCGATGCCGATTAGCCCCGTGCATTATATTCCCCGATCATATTATCAATCAATGTAACCCATGGGCCTGCAATCGGGCGCTAAATCATTGTGAAAATTAATCTCCGATCCATTATTTTCCTTTGTATATCAAAAAACCCTTTTATCCTAATTTTTGGTCTAAATGCACCTATATGATAATTTTTAATGAAAAATGGGTAGATTGAAATAGACCCACATCATTTCTCCGATGTGATTTAGCCCCATTTCATAAGCTCCTCCCCCCCTCCGCTTCACTCCATATAAACTCCACCCGGGACCAAGAGTTACAGTCCCAAGCACTAATCGCATCACAAACTTTGAAAATGGTTAGATCAAAAAGACCAATCCCAACCTCCGATTGCGATGGCCTGATCGCATAATCGCATCGGCCATTCCCCGATCGCACCCTTACATCAGCCCACCTCTGATCGCCGATTCCCGATTCATTCCCCACTATTGATCTAGCCCTCAGATCAACGGTCTGCATCTAATCGCATTGGAGATTTTCGTTACACCCTCCCTCTTTCCTCCTCCGATCATAAGTCCTCCAATTATATCTGGGCCATCCACGTGTCTGGATCAGATGGTCCCAGATCATTCCCACATTATTTCATCGCCCTCCGCCTTCCATTAAAGGGCTTTCAACACAAATCTCCACCGTTGATCTCATTGGGTGGATCTCATCAAACGGCTATATTCCTCCCAAAGCCCACTTTGATTTTTCATTCATTTCTTCTTCCGCCAAAGGTTTAAAACCTTATTTCTTTGCATTTTTTCCATATCCCTGTAACGTGACCATTTACATTGTGATTTCTCCCGATTATTCCCAACCGTCGATCTCTGCGTGATCGGCGGATCTGAATTATTTTCTCCCTCCACTCTCCTTTTGACCTCCTCTAATAAATCTTCACCATTGGATGATGCCATCCAATAGCCATGCTCTCTCCACACGCCCTCTGAAGCAGTTTACCCACAAAACACATGATTTTATAAATATTGTTCTTATTTTGTAGGGTTTTGATGGTTTTCCATCATATTAAAGAAAAAGCCAAAGGTTGGGAATGACGATTCTCGTGCCTTTGATTCATCAAAGGAAACCATTCACAGGGTTCAAAATCCACGTCTCGTCGATGCTTCATGGGCATTGATGCCTTTTGAGCCTTGCGCAGCACTGCACATAAACAAGACATAGTGAATAAAATCACAGATCAAAGAGTATCAATGTCGAAGACAAAAAATACAAGAACAAAAGATTGAAGACAAATTTGTGGGGATTACGGCTAAGATTGATTATCAAAATCCTAATCCCCCAAATTAAAACACAGTTAAAGAAAATCGTAAGTATTTATCAGACAGAAAGGCCTCCACCACCACATCAAAGGAAAATTGATTCCTCTCAGCTACCACAAAGCCACCTGTCCCTCAAAGCATTCAAACAGAGGCCGAAGTTATTGATCAAACGAAGATATTTGCCTCAGCGCGGTAAAATATTTAACTATACTAAGGGAACTTAATGCAAAAAAGTATCAGCAGAGTTATTACATCCTAAAACAGAGCCTAAAAGTCAATAAAAGCTCCCACCGATATTTAATCTTAATTGTAAAACATTTAATACAGAGGACACCTATGTACGCTTCTCCATCGAGCCCATCAAAGGTCGAGAAGCCTTAAAGACTATATTAAATACCCATGGAGATCTTTTTTTCAAATCCCACCTCCTCATTCTTCTATAAATACTCCTATAGAAGATGAGAAAATGTTGGTTGCTGAACTTTGAAATATACTTGAGCTTAAGACTTCTACTTGTAAATAGTGATTCACTAGCCCTTGAAGCTCTGCTTGTGATAAATAAGTTAGTCTGGGAAGCGTATATGATTGCTAAACTAAATCATTGGACTTAAAGCTATAACTGGTTTGGAGCATCAATACAAGCTGATTTATGGGATCCTGGTCTATGTCGATGGTGATGTTATTTCTTATTGTAAATTGTTATTTTATTTCTGTTTTCACTTTTTTCATCTTCTCTTATAAATAACAGCAAGCATAGAGTTAGGATTTACAGTATATCAGTACCTTTCTATGACTAATAATCTTTATCTAAATGTTTTCTTCCAAATTGTGTTATTTAGGAATGATTTAATTCAGTCCAAGCAGTAGGAATGTTGGCGTTCCCTCGTCCTCCTGTTTAGCTAAATATTATTACTGAATGTTATTTTCAGTTTATGTTAAGTAGAGATGAACTAAGGAAGATATGGTGAGCCCTAGTCCTAGTTTTATCCCCAAAAACTGTCTGAAAGTTTCCCTTGGAATGTGTTAAAAGCTGGCTAGTTTGAAAGTACTTACCAGATCTTAGACCATTCTTTGTTATCTTTGTGTTTGTCTTGAAAGTTAGCAAGTAAAGCAGAGCTAGGAGAGGATTTGTGGTGAGCCCGGCCCGCTAGTTTCTTCTCCAATAGTTTCCTTCATGTTTCCCTTTGTTTTAAAATGTTTTCTATTGAAAGTGTATCAAAGGTTGTCTAGTTTAAAAGTACTTACCAGATCCTAGTTTACTTTCATGTCTTTCTTAAGTGTATGTCAAAAGCTGGATAGTTTAAAAGTACTTACCAGATCTTGGGCTGCTCTTTGTTCTTCATCTGTTTAATTCCCCTCTTTTTTTTTTCATTTCATTCCATAAATCAACATTAAATAGATCCTTAGACATATATGACTTTCCCCATGGACCACTCTTGCCCCTTGTTGTTTCGATAAACCCTATTATGACTCCATAGTCCAATGGACTAAAACCTGCAATTATCTATCTTTTCGGCCAAAGCTTGTTCTATTTGCTTGCAACTTCACACCTTTGAAACTCTTTGCATTTAGAACTTTCCCCTCAAACAATAATCATGCTCAACCATCAAAAAAAAAAACAAAACCCTTGCTCTTAATAACTAGCCTAATATCATTACCCGAACTTCAAAGACAAATCCAATCTTTGCACTTATTGGAGAGATCCCTCTCCGGATTCAAGAGGGCTAGATCCTAGAATCCCAAATTGGTTGAAATAATGTTGCTTTTGCAGTTTTAGTCTCACCAATCTGCTAAAATTACGGATTCCTAACATTTCTGGTGAATCCTCTGGGGAAGATGAGTGTGTTTTATCTTAGATACCCTTAGGCACTTAGAAGACCCAGAATTTCTGGTTAGATTGGAATCTCATTTTTGATGGTGGACAAAAAACTACTTCAAAAAGTCAAATTCATCCATCTGGCGACTCCACACTCCATAACTCTCAAAGACTCCATTGGAGGAAGAACCTAAAATATGGCCAGACCTCATAGAAGGATATAACATTTAGGCTGGATTTTGTTTAAGGAATTCCTTGTCTTTATCTATCACTATGTTCTGTCATACTTTAAGCCTAATCAAGTGTACAAAGATGAAACCCACATTGAGTATGGGAAAGACCTCAGACCTCAGTCTTCAGACCATGAGCAGACCTGTACTCCTGTGAAAGACCTGGTGGAACAAGAGCCTCAGGGCGTATCTCTCGCTCCTAAAGAAACTTCAAGCAGTCATGGGCCTCTTGTTGCACCACCTATCCTTACAAAGGTCATAGAAAGATACAAGCCTCTGGTTTTGCCTCTTTTCTTCCAACCCCTTCCTGCAGAACTTACCAGTAAGTTGCCCCTGTTTGATGGAGAGAATACAAAGATCACAGTGGAGCAGCATGTTCAAAATCTCGAGGATTTACTTGAATTGTATGAAGTATAAGAAGATGATGTGCATATTAGAATGTTTGTCTTGTAATTTCAAGGAAATTTTAAGAGTTGGTTTAAAAACCTTCCAGCTGCAAACATCTTCAGCTTTCATTAGTTTTTCAAGTTTTCCTTGATAAGTGGGCAGTCCCGAGAAATGTCTTCCTCATCCTAGAAGAATACCAGAATTTGAGAATACAACCGGGAGAGACAGTACAAAACTTTTCAGCCATGTTCAATAAGGTATATCACGCAATACCTGCTAGCATAAAACCACCTTTGGGATGGGCTTTACTACACTATCCTAGTTCTTTTGACCCCGAGGTGGAATTTTATATAAGAGAAAGAGAGCCTTCGAGCCTAGAAGAAATGCAAAGTATAGTAGTTACTGTCGAGTACAACATAAAGTTCAAGGAGGAAAGAATAAGAGCAACAAAGAAGGACCAAACAGAGCAAACACGGATGATCTCTCTAGAAACCAAGTTGGAAAAACTGATAGAGACAGCCAACACTTTGCTAAACATAGAAGAGGAAGAATATGAGGTTGAAACCAGAAATGATGATTGGAAGAGACCTATGCCTTTTCCTCCGGAAAAACAAACCAGATCACTGCAAGACATGAGTTACATGCGAAGCATGTATGATGAACAAGGTATAAAATGAGAAGACGAACTTGCAGATTATTTCGAGGAAAGACTTGCTGAGATTCCAGAAGGTTTGATGGGCAACATTTCTTATAATTATAATTTATATAATGATAATATATTTGATGATGGTTTTTTCCAAAAGGAAGCTGAGCTTACAGGGCCATCATCAGTCGATTCAGGGGAGGAAGACCATGACCATCAACTCCAAGAAAATGATGAGCCAATGTAGGCCATCTATGATACTGATGAGGAAAGCATTGAAAGCATGATAGCAGATGAAGATTAATTGAATCTTCACTCTGTTATATATCAGATCATTAGTAATAATTTCAAAGAAGATGGAAGCCAGCAGCGCTTCAGCGCAGAGGACAAGGAAGAAAGACATGAAGAAAATCTTGAGCAAGCTGAATATCCGAAGCCTTCGCCCGAAAGGGTCAAGGTAATCAAAGCAACCCCTGCTCAAGAATATGTTAATTTTTTCACAGAGTTCAGTTCACTCCAGCAAAACCGGCCAGGGTCAGAAGAGGATAGCCCTGCCATATATGATGATCCCTCTAGTTCAGGCTGCAGTGAAGATGAGGGAGACCTTCTTTCCCACAGACATCTTTGTCTTGATCTAGTGGAAGAAGAGGTATTCCTGGTTGATGCTCATATTCAAAATAATCCTAGCCAAGAAAGAGAGGAGTGTGATTAAAAATGCCACACTGCAGATGCAGTGATTGAAGCTGCCCAGGATACAGACAACCTACCAGCCATGGAAAGCCTTAAAGAAGAAATTTTATATCTTGTTCTAATTGATCCTCTGGCAGAATACATGGAGGCCCTGATTGGCTCAGCCCCTCAAGCATTAATCCTTTGCAAGAGCCAAGTACATTAGAAATTGTCACCACTACTGGTGGCCTCATTTTTGAAGATCCACATGCAGATCACCCTGTGGTTGTCTCTGATCAGTAGTCAGTTCTTCTCCCCTTTTTTACTATTTCTTGATTGGCTGCATTGGCATTATTGTATCACCTAAAACATGTAAATAATCCATGTTAGAATAGGTTAGATAGGAATGTCAATAAAGCTAAACCTTTGAGCATTTATTTAGTTGTTGTTTTCTTCTTTGAAGAATACAAAAAAAAAATACAAAAACAATGAAAGAAAGAAAAGAGGGCAGATTGTAAAAACAATAACGGTACATCCCCATACCAAAAACGAGAAACAAACCTGAAAGTGTGCAAGCTTAAATTCCACTCCTAAAAACACACTTCTAGTTAGTCAAACAACCTAATCTTGACTAATTAGCTTTTAAATTTACTACGGATAGGATAGTGAATTCAATTTGACAAACTGTTTAATCTTGGCTTATCAGTAGATAGATTAGGCTAGAAATTAAAGGTTCAAACATACTCAAAATCTGAACCTAAGTTTCCATGAGAGATGAATCAAATCTATTTATTTCTTGAGTCAATATCAGAGGTAAAAATTGGTTCTAATCAGCTCAAAATCTAAGCCAGTTGATAAAAGAAAAATAGCTCAAACAAGAGTCAAAACAGAGTTGTAAAAAGAACAAAGGAAGTGCTTTGAATTTTCAGACCTTATGCCTTCCATTTTGATTTGATTTTCCACAAAATAATGTCTATGTGCAACTTTTTTTTATGCCATAGACTAGCATCAAGTTAGACTGTTCAATCCTGACTTGTCTTCTTTTTGAATTTCTGTTGTAGAATTTAGAAAATAAAAATCTGTTAGACTGTTTAATCCTAACAGATGATAGATTAGGTAGAGAATCATATGGACTCAACTGTTTAATCTGAGTCCATGCAGAAATAATGAGTAGAATTAGATTATGCTTTTTGCTTTCAAAAGAATAAAATGTTGTGTAAATAGTTTGCCAATCCAAGTGCACTCTAATGAAGAAAAAATGTTAGATCAGTAGGATTGGGTAGGTAGAAAGCTTGTGTTGATGAAAGATCCATTGTTTTTCATGGCTGCTAATATGTTTCAGAGCAAAGAAGATCATTAAAGTAAAGAAAGGAAGCCCAATGGATGAGGCATAGATCAGCCTCCCAGAGAATGCAAGTCTGAAGTTCTTGATGCCTTCAAGAAGGCACCATCCCCAAGTGGAGCCACTGTTAGCCAACTATAAAATTTGTTATATAAAATTTTGGCTAAATCATTTTTGGAGCCTTCAAGAAACAAGTTTTATTGCTAAAAAATGTTATCTCTTGAAGACTCTTGAAGGCCTCATGTCTCTGTCCAAATCTTCACTGCTGTTCCTTTTTTATACTCAGAAATTCTGTTGATTTCATGAGAAAATATTGCTGCAAAATCATCCATTTTCCCCTACTTCCACTTGATAAAATAACCTCCATTTTTCTCCCCTTTCATTAATATAAACTTCCTCTATTTTCATTTTCCCCTGTTCCCCTTTCATAAAATCCTATTTACAGAGTTTAAAAATCCTTTTTGAACTCTGTTGAAACCCCCAAATCCATCAGAAAACTATGAAAATATCATAAAAAACAAGTATTTTGACTATGGGTTTAAGCCCCCTTGGGAAAAAATCCTAAACCACGTCCCTCACATGCCCATGCCCTACAAACCAGACACTAACCCATCGAGCACTTATCGTATTGGAACTTCCAAACAAATGCAAGTCTTTTTGTGTGTAAACATTGAAAACTCCGATGCCGATTAGCCCCGCGCATTGTATTCCCCGATCATATTATCGATCCATGTAACCCTTGGGCCCGCAATCGAGCGCTAAATCATTGGAAAAATTCATCTCTGATCCATTATTTTCCTTTGTATATCAAAAAACCCTTTTATCCTAAGTTTTGGTCTAAATGCGCCTATACGATGATTTTTAATGAAAAAATGGGTAGATTGAAATAGACCCGCATCATTTCTCCGATGCGATTAAGCCCATTTCATAAGCTCTGCCCCCCCTCTCCGCTTCACTCCATATAAACTTCACCTGGGACCAAGAGTTACAGTCCCAAGCGCTAATCACATCGCAAAATTTGAAAATGGTTAGATCAAAAAGACCAAGCCCGACCTCTGATTGCAATGGCCCGATCACACAATCACATTGGCCACTCCCTGATCACACCTTTGCATCAGCCCACCTCTTATTGCCGATTCCTGATTCATTCCCGATCGTTGATTTGGCCCTCAGATCAACGGTCCACATCTAATTGCATCGGAGATTTTCGTTACACCCTCCCTCTTTCCTCCTCCGATCATAAGTCCTTCGATTATATCTGGGCCATCCATGTGTCCGGATCGGACAGTCCCAAATCATTCCCACATTATTTCATCACCCTCCACCTTCCACCAAAGGGTTTTCAATGCAAATCTCCACCGTTGATCTTGTCGAGTGGATCTCATCCGACGGCTATATTCCTCCCGAAGTCCACTTTTATTTTTCATTCGTTTCTTCTTCCGCGAAAGGTTTAAAACCTTATTTCTTTGCATTTTCACCATATCCCCGTAATGTGACCATTTACATTGTGATTTCTCCCGATTATTCCCAACCGTCGATCTTTGCACGATCGATGGATCTGACTTATTTTCTTCCTCCGCTCTCCTTTTGACCTCCTCTAATAAATCTTCACCATTGGATGATGCCATCCAATGACCATGCTCTCTCCTCACACCCTTTGAAGTAGTTTACCCACAAAATGCAGGATTTTATAAATATTGTTCATATTTTGCAAGGTTTTGATGGTTTTCCATCATATTCAATAAAAAGCCAAAGGCTGGGAATGACGATTCTCATGCCTTTGATTCATAAAAGGAAACCATTCGCAGGGTTCAAACTCCACGTCTCGTCGATGCTTCATGGGCATTGATGCCTTGTGAGCCTTGCGCAGCACTGCACATCAACAAGACACAGTGAATAAAATCACAGATCAAAGAGTATCAGTGTTGAAGACAAAACATACCAGAACAGAATATTGAAGACAGATTTGTGAGGATTACAGCTAATATTGATTATCAAAAGCCTAATCCCCCAAATTAAAACACAGTTAAAGAAAATCGTAACTGTTTATCAGACAGAAAGGCCTCCACCGCCACATCAGAGGAAAATTGATTCCTCTCAGCTGCCACAAAGCCACCTGTTCCTCAAAGCATTCAAACAAAGGCCAAAGTTATTGATCAAACGAAGATATTTGCCTCAGCGCTGCCAAAGATTTAATTCTGCTAAGGGAACTTAATGCAAAAAATATCAGCAGAGTTATTACATCCTGAAACAGAGCCTAAAAGTAAATAAAAGCTCCCACTGAGATTTAATCTTAATTGTAAAACATTTAATACAGAGGACACCTATGTACGCTTGTCCATCGAGCCCATCAAAGGCCGAGAAGCCTTAAAGACTGTATTAAATACCCTTGGAGATCTTTTTTTCAGATCCCACCTCCTCATTCTTCTATAAATACTCTTGTAGAAGATGACAAAATGTTGGTTGCTAAGCTTTGAAATATAATTGAGCTTGAGACTCCTACTTGCAAATAGTGATTCACTGGCTCTTGAAGCTCTGCTAAATAAGTTAGTCTGGGAAGCATAGATGATCGCTAAACTAAAGCATTGGACTTAAATCTGTAACTAGTTTGGAGCATCAATACAAGCTGATTTATGGGATCCTGGTCTATGTCGACAGTGATGTTATTTCTTATTGTAAATTTTTATTTTATTTCTGTTTTCACTTTGTTCAACCTCTCTTATAAATAAAAACAAGAATAGAGTTAGGATTTACTGTATATCAGTACCCTTCTATCACTGATAATCTTTATCTAAATGTTTTCTTCCAAATTGTGTTATTTAGGAATGATTTAATTCAGTTCAAGCAGTAGGAATGTTGGCATTCCCTCGTCCTCTTGTTTAGCTAAATATTATTCCTGAATGTTATTTTCAGTTTATGTTAAGTAGATATGAACTAAGGAACATATGGTGAGCCCTGGTCCTAGTTTTATCCCCAAAAATTTTCTGAAAGTTTCCCTTGGAATGTGTTAAAAGCTGGCTAGTTTGAAAGTACTTACCAAATCTTAGACATTCTTTGTTATATTTTTGTTTGTCTTGAAAGTTAGCAAGTAAAGCAGAGCTAGGAGAGGATTTGTGGTGAGCCCGGCCCGCTAGTTTCTTCTCCAACAGTTGCCTTCAAGTTTCCCTTTGTTTTAAAATGTTTTCTATTGAAAGTGTATCAAAGGCTGGCTAGTTTAAAAGTAATTACCAGATCCTAGTTTACTTTTTGTTCTTCATCTGTTTAATTCCCCTCCTTATTGTTTCATTTCGTTCCATAAATCAACTTTAAAGAGATCCTTAGACATAGATGACTTGCCCCATGGACCACTCTTGCCCCTTTTTGTTTCAATTAAACCCTATTATGACTCCATAGCCCAATGGACTAAAACCTACAATTATCTATCTTTTCGGCCAAAGCTTGTTCTATTTGATTGCAACTTCACACCTTTGAAACTTTTTGCATTTAGAACTTTCCCCTTAAACAATAATCATGCTCAACCATCCAAAAACAAAAAAAAAACCCTTGTTCTTAATAACTAGCCTAATATCATTACCTGAACTTCAAAGACAAATAAAATCTTTGCACATATTGGAGAGATCCCTTACCGGATTCAGGAGGGCTAGATCCTAGAATCTTAAAGTGGTTGAGATAATGTTGCTTCTGCAGTTTTAGTCTCACCAATCTGCTAAAATTACGGATTCCTAACAAGTTCGACAGTTTTTTCCATCGCAATTTTGACTAACTAACCCAAACGTCACTAATACTAGTGTCAGACTAGTGACTGATTCCGACGGTTGTTTCCGTCGCAAGTCTGACGGTTATTTCCATCACAATTTCGACGAACTGACCCAAACATCGCTAATACTAGTGTCAGACAGGCCATCAGTATTCGACACATTCTAGGAAGGCATCGATGTCGTAATATTGATGTCTCCACATGATGCCAAGATACCGATAATAAACAACGTGATTATAAGATTGACTAAATAAAGACACGTGTCGTGTCTAGTGTCATTTTACCGACAATTATTATAAGTGCTAAGAATTGTGACGGGACAGGAAATGAAATTTTGCCCAACCTCAAAGTGACGCTCTTGGGACACATATGTGTTGTAAGAGCAACAATTTTTCCATGGGAAATTGGTCCAAATGTGCCAGCAATGCAAAAATACCAAGTATTCTTCCTTAAATATTTTCTATCTGATGTGCCTATCATGCCATGCCTTTTCGCGCACCTTCTGTAATTGCTCATGGAAATTTGAAATAAAGCTATCCTATTCTGGTGCAACCAATAGTGAACACCATTACTCCATAATATCCTCTTCTGCCATATTTTTGAATGCTGCAATGCACAAACTTGGAACAATGTACTCCATTGGCATCACAGCTTCCTACACATATACCATCCTGAATGGTGTCTTTCTGGTTAGCTTCTTGCATGTAGTCCTATATTCCCAAAGAACTGAAGGTATGCACACATCCAAATCATTCCTGTTAGCATTGCAGATCTTAGTGAGCACATTCTCCAATATATTATTGAAAGCTTCTACCACACCATTCACCTGTGGGTGATATGGAGTGATCTTTTGATGATGAATCCATAATTATTCTGTCAGAGCTTCAATGGTTTCATTAATGAAGTGTGTACCTAGATCACTTATGAAACTATCAGGGAATCCAAACCAGGTCAATATGTTCTAAAAACTGAAGTGCGCAGTTGTGTCCACAATGCAATCCTTCATAGACTTAGCTTCGACCCAATGGGTTACTTATTATGTTGCAATGATTATGTAACGCGGACCTATCTTCTTTCCTAGAGGGTCAATAGGTCCAAAAAAGTCTACGACCCATTTATCAAAAGCTTGTAATTCCATCTATGGATACAACGGCATATCATCTCTGTGCGATGGCTTCCCGATCAATTGGTATATATCACATGTACGACAATGTGCATATGCATCATTGTGCAGTTTGGGCCACCATAATCCAACTTGAAAAATCTTCTGCGCTATTTAATTTCCTGCATAGCGACCTCCAGCAACCCATCCATGATCTTCAACTAAGATGTCTTGTCTCTCAAATTCCAAGACATTTCTTTGCAAGACCTCATCTGCACCCATCTTGTACAACTGACCAGCAATGATAGTAAATTCAGTTGCGCATGCGACCAACTCTTTCTTCTACTGCAATGTATAATCCTCGGGTGCACATCAAGTAGTAAATAGATGAATGATATCAAGGAAATGATCATCAACCACCTTTATAGTGAATAATTTTGCATCGGGTAAACCATGCTCCAAACTAGTTGGCTCTTCTCCATTCTCAATGCACAATAGATGGTCTGGCCCAGCCTTCAGTCTCCCAGGTTTCAAAATAACTTCAAAACCATAATCCTAAAATAGTAGCAACCACCTGCAGATATTCCCCCCCAACCCATTCTTATTGAACAGGTACCTCAAAGTAGAGTGGTTAGTAAACATCTTGAAATGTCCTCCTAACAAAAAGTGGCTGAATTTTTGCAGTGTATAAACCATCACCAATATTTCTCTCTCTGTGGTTGAATATTTACACTTTTTTCTTGAGAGCTTCCTACTTGCATAGGAAATAGGGTGATCGATCTCTTCGGCTCATGGATGCGCTAAGATAGCTCCGAGCGCAATGCAGGAGACATCAAAATGCACATGAAACACCTTTCACTAACCGGGAATGATCAATATGGGCACAGTGACCATCTTCTCCTTCAGAAATTCAAAGCTCTTATGAATTTCCTCATTCGATCATAATGTCATATCCTTCTTGAGAAATTTTTCCGTGGGCGCAGTGATCAACGCATAACCCTGAATGAATTTTCAATAATATCTGGTATGCCCCAATATTGAGCGTAGTTGTTTGACATTCATAGGAACTTTCAGATTAACAATCACTATGATCTTCACGGTATCTACCATCAATCCTTGCTGGCAAACAATATGACCCAACAATATCCCAAATGGCACACAAAATATTCACTTCTTCAAAATAGGTAAGATCTGATACTTCCTACAGGTATCCAGAATTAGGCGCAGACTTGATACATGATTTTTAAACAACCCAAAGGCAATCCAATCATCAAAGTATACTTCTAGCAATTTGTGGATATACTCCATGAATGCAGCAACTAATACACGTGAGAAGATAGAAGGTGCATTCTTGAATCCAAATGGCATGAATGTGTACTGAAAAGATCTCCATTCTTTTGCAAATGTTTTCTTACTTCTATCCTTCGGCGCAATCATGATTTGATGATATCTTGAGAACCCATATATAAATGAATAAGCCTCTTGTCCTCTAACATTGTCTATGATCTCATCAGAAAATGGTGTTGGAAATGGATCATGTATGTAGGCACAAATCCTTATCTCTCCTTTAGTCTTCTTATCCTGTACCACCATAGGACTCACCCAATCAAACTCTTCTACTAGTTCTACAATTCCTACAACAACCATTTTATTCAACTCTTCCTTAACTTTCTGCTTGTATTTGGGATTCAATCTACATGGGTGTTGCTTCACTGGTTGCACATCAGGTTTAAAAGTGATCTTCATGACTCCAAGCTCTCTAATTATCCCTTTCAACTTAGAAAACCTTGTAGGATACAGGTCTTGATACTCAGCCAACAGCTCAACAACCTTTCCTATTGTATAATCATCCCAATAATCTCCAATATTCACCAAATTTGGTTGTTCTTCAGATCCAACGTTCACTTGTCGAATATTCAGAGGCTTTGTGACATCCAGTGACATAATTGAAGGCCCAATAACTATGTGTTGTCCCTTATATTCAGGAATTGTGATATTTTGTGGATATTCTTTAGTTTCTTCTACTGTCAAATTTCTACAATTGAAAATATCCCTCATCTGCACATCCCATGCTGGCGAAGTGTGCTCTATCTTCAGCTTGGTAGTTTCAAAGATAACCTCTTGAACACCTTGTATCTATTTTCATAATTAATCAAATCCACTCTCAAAGCTGAAGGTTAAAATGAAAATTTCAGTCAACGAAGACCATTCATTGGTGCCTTGGAACAACTCTATTTCCAGGTACCAATTAGTAGGCACCTTCCCCAATGTTTGAATGAACATGTGTACCCATTATGGTCTTAGATTTGTGCCCCATATTTCAGTCCATTTAGCTAGATGTCTGCGCGGATCACCCTTTCCGAAATAAACTTCTTCCATTCTGGTAGTTGGTCACTCAAAGCGCAATCTCATCATTCGAGCACATTCTTCCCAGTTGTCCATATTTCCTTTGTGATTCTCCCACCATCTTCCTAGAGTAGCACGCAATTCTATATCTAATGCATGTAATCTCTGTCCTTCTGGAATAGTGCTTTCGAGTTCTCCTAAAAAAACATTCACATTAGTTAAACCATCATAATATAGTAATTCTTGTACCTCTGATGATATGCAGCGAAGAGATCTAGTCACTCGATTGCAAAACAACACAGATACTTCATGTAATTGGTTTTACTAGTTCTCCAACTCTTCATATGAATCTTAGAAGAAAGAACTCTCTTTTTCTCAATTAAGCCTTCCATCAGCTATTGGATTGATCCAATCATCATGTCACGTAGTCAGCTTATATATATGGTCAACATCATCATCCATGTGCACAGGTTTTGTATATCTTTCACCTTCTATAGGATCTAAGGGAACTACAACTCTAGTTCCATTGTTCTCAAATACCATACTTCTTCGTTTCAAATTTATGATTCCATCCATATCAATAGCCCAATCCCATCCCAACAATGCAGGATAAGGATCGATATCATCCACAATTTGTATGACTTCGAAATTTGCAAGCACCTTAACTCCTTAAGTATCCACTACAACCTATGATAGTCTTCTTAATGGAAATATCTTTTGTTGATTCACCATGTGCAGCTGAATAGTAGACCGCTCAAACTTAGGCTCTCCCATGCACTTCCAAGTTTGTATAGGTAAGACATTTGCATCAGATCCTAGCTTGAGAATAACCCGATCCATCTCATAGGCACATATATTAGCAGTCAAACGCATCTCTCGTCCAGTTCTTTTTTTGTTATTTTTCTTATAGATATTATTGACAACTTTATGTTACATACGAGGTTGTTATTTTTCTGTGCAGTTATTTTTCAATTCTTGAAAATTTTCCATTGCCTTTTTGTTGTGCAATAGTTTGAGACAAGCTTGTAAGAATGGCTTTATTTCTTCATCTACTCTGCCCATATCCATAGATCTACCTCATGTCGATGCGATTAATTCTGCAAACCCCTTATTTACTTCTAAAAAAGTTTATTTTTCACGCTGTAAATCAAATCCATCCTTTTTCTTAGGTGCCTTTCGAATCCAAAGATCAGTGTCTGACTTCTTTCCTTTATCTTCACTAGTGGCTACACCACTTCTGGTGAGAACATTCACGCTAGGATCCTCTTCACGCAACTCTGCCATGACCATATGAATATTATGTCTTGGAGTCTGCATCTTTTTCTCCCGCATCTTAGCAATCAAAACTGGAAAATATTCAATTACATGATCAAACTGCCTACAATACTTGCATGATTGTCGTGCAGGATTTGGACAGTCGCACGCATACTGACTAGCATCTCCACAATTGTAGAAAATAAATTGTCCCCTTCCTCGACTAGCTGATCTTCCTCCTCTTCCTCTTCCTCTAGTCTTGAATCCACTGCACCCAAATGGAGATGCTAGTGATGTAGGTTCAGCCTGCATTCTGTATAGCTCAGTTTTTTCAATCATCAAATCAAAACATTGACAACATTGTTCATCATGTCCTAGCAACGATCAAAATCTACAAAAAAACTACTTTAGCTCAGGCATATATTTTCCAATCTGTGGATAGAAATCTATTTCCTACAAACCCATAGAATGACAATTCGCGCACCATAATCGAGGTTTCCCACTTGATCCAACCATTCTCTTCAGTGGGCTTGGTCCTCCATCGTGCAGATAATCATTAAAGACATGGCATTGATCCTTATGATGTACGACAACTTTACATCGTATGCACCATACCTCTATGCACACCTCCTTTCCCTTGTCTTTGCGCAGATTCTTAATCTCCAAATGAATTTATTCTAGCTGACTCTAAATCTACTGAGTTCCAATCACAGCGAGCATCGACGCAACTTATAGTTTCATTGCAATTTCTACGATATCCACCTGCATGGAAATATTTTGTTGACTCAAGGGCTGCTGCAGATGTGGGAGAAACATAGCAATAAACCATTCCTTTTGTTGGGTATCATCGATAGTGAATCCACCGTATCTAATAGTGCGCTTCAATCTCTAAACTGCATCCCAGATAGATTCATTCACTTCCTGGTGAATCTCTTCAACTCCGTAACAAACACAGTTACCGATCAAATAAGTAACTGAACTGGTACCTAATTTTTTGAGGTCGTAAGAAAAACATCCGATTTTGAAAATTGTTGATGTAGAATCACTTTTTTTTGGAGCATGTTTTTGGCACATTAATTTTTTTTATATTTTTTATGTGATGCTTTTTATGTCAATTTTGAATAGTGGTGGTGTATCATCACCAAATTTTTTTTAGAGGATTGATTTTGACACTATACATTTTCTAATGTCTTCTTCTTCCCTAAGATGTTTATTTTTAAATGCATTTATGTACTTTTATTTTAAAAATAAAAAAATATTTTTTTTAAAAATAAAAATTTGTAATGAAATCTTTATTTTTTCACATAGATTAAAAATAAAAAAAGGGACAATATTATAAATTTTATATTTTCTACATGTTTATGTATTGATAATTAATATTTCAATGCACATCAAATAATTTTCGCTAAAAAAACAATATTTTGAACTATATGACAAAAAAATACAAATTTTAAATATAAATAGAATGCAAAAAATCCACTTTTAGAGACTTTTTGTTAAAAAAAACATGTTAAATAAACTAATTTTTTGGGAAAATCTTAACAAAAAAACTTAAGAAAATAGAATTTTTATTGAATTTTGTGTCAAAAAATAATAGTAATCACATTTTTTTGCAAAAAATAAGGATACTTATCATAAAATATCAAATTCTAAACATTACAAGTAAAACTGATTAACAGATCTAAAAAATGAGCTTTATTTGCAAGCATAACTTAAGGATCATCAACAATATCAACTAATACATGTTCAACATCTTCTAGAACATCATTGATGTCTTCTTCCACGACATTTTCTGCTTCATTTTGGTCATTGTCATCTTCTAATGGATCTTTCATGTTTGAAAATATTCCAAAGTGTTCCTTTCCAATCATTCCATATGATGGTGATTGAGGTTCCTTTTATTTTATTGCCACAAGCGATTCATTAAAATCCCCTTTCCTCAAACCAACTTCTTTCTTCGCATATGAAAGGAATTGAAGAGCGTTAATTCTTTGTTGAATTAATTTGCATTGCACTGGGTCTTTCTCAATGACAATGAAATTTCTTCTTTTTGGTAGACAACATGCTAGTATTGTATCTAATCATCAAGCACAAATGAAATAAATAAGAAAATTAGTATAAAGACATAAAAGGTAAAAAATAAAATATTTAAATTCAAATTTGTATAATAAAACTTACCTGAACCTGAAAAGAAATCTAAAACTCAGTCTCCTTCATTTGAACATAGATCTATAAGATAGTTAATCAGTGCTTGCGATTTTTGATAAATGTTAACTATATCTCCTTTTGCATCTTTATCCTCATATGCTAGTTTTCTTACAACTGCATCATGAACCAATAATTGACTATGACTCTTCTCATCTACTCGATTCATAAGAATACACTTATAGCTATCCTCTTTTGTCCAACATTCAACATGGATGAACTCACAATCATTTGTAATAGGCTGATCTTTGGAAGAAACAATATTTGACTTCTACCTATAACATAACATAGTAAAAGTTTAATTAAATTTTACATAAATAAAAAAAATTAACAGTAATCAAACATACAATTTCAAAGTCTTACCATGTAAGTTGCATCCTTGAGTTTGTTTTTCCCTTGAAGCTTGTTAATAACATTGCAAATTATGTGTCTGAATGAAATGTCACAAATCACAAAATTGGTGATGTTGTCACTTCTTGAAAACTTTTAACCACTTTACTAAAAACTTGATAAGTATATGGTTCACTATCATATTCAATTTCTGGGAAATTGAAACCATGAAGAATATCTGCAATAACTAGGGCATATTCCCTTTTAGGTATTAGTGATGCAATGTCTTCACAGTCAACTTGTATTATTTGATATTTGATACTATCGAGCCCATTCCAAATGTAATGATTAAGAGTAGGATCAAGTTCAACATTCATAAGACACTTCTTTCTCATCTTTTCCAACTTAATTTTTTCAATAAAGCTTTTGAAAGTATCTAATACTCCATTTCCATCCTTCTTCAACATCTTTAATGACATAAAAATATATATCTATAAGTAATAAAATAAAAATAGTTTAAATATGAATAAAATCAATGTATAAATCAACATACCTTATTGAATGCAATACAAAAATCTTTAAGTGTTGTTGTAGAACTTACTTCTGGGTAGTGGTGCACAATATCATCCCAACTGTCTTCATTCAACATTTTAACCATATGTTCTTGTATTTTCATAAAAATCTTCTGATTGAATAAATAAAGTTAAAACTGTTAGTATAGTGACATGTATAAAAAAATCTACCAACAACATTATGTTTTATTTAAAATAAAATTATAATAAAAGGAAAATAAGAAATAATTCAAGAAACTTACTTTTGAAATTATGCAGACATTTCATCCATTGATAATTCACCCATCTTCACACGGGCTAGTACTGATTTGACTAGTTTCTCATCCTTCACACCTTGCATTGTTCTCCAAGGTGTGATAGTCATATCTTCTGGAAGTTGCTTCATTTAAGGACCCGTCTTACTGTTGTCACGTATTATGGGTTTATTCTTTTTAACCTTCTGATTTTTTATGGAAATATTCTCCCAGCGCTCAAAAATATCATCAATCAAATCCCATATCTCCCCAATTCTAAATGCCAACTGAAAAATGTTATCCATGCTTCTAAATATATTTGAATGCATTTTTCCATCTTTTGCTTTGATTTTTTCATCAATTTGATAACCTATTTCCATTAAACATTCCTTCTGAAATGTTAGACTAACTTGTGTCTTATCCCCACCACATTTTTCTATGAATTCATTATAAATAAATATGACCCTTTGGATGAAATTCATTTTCATTATGTACTCATTATCTGCATTATGATCCCATGCCAATAACTTTGATTCTATTTCTGTTAAGCCAACGTAAATTATGCATTTCACTGTTTGAAAAAGATAGTTATTGGGATATTCCTCAATCAACTGTCTTTCAGCCTCTACCGAATGGTTCCCTCCAATTACATAATATTTATAATCAAAACATTTTGTCTTGCCAAATGATTGTTTGTTGGGAACTTGGCGTGGATCAACAAGAACCATGTAATCCACCACATGCGCATATGGATTGAACCTGAACAATGTTTTCAGATTATGTACATGTAGGTGATGGGCATTTCTAATTTGATATTGAGATTGTCCTTCATCTGGCCTATAAAATTGGCCGGCACTAAGCTCAAATGTTTGGCCACCAAGAATTAATTTATTCTTCCTCAACTCATATCGAATGGCATTTTGTTTTGTTTTAATAATTCTATCCTCTAACTTAGCACCCGGTGTTATGATTTCTCTGCTTCTGTTAGAGCTTTCAGTCTATTCTTTACTGCTGCTCATGACTTTTACAGGTTGACCAATATTTAATTTCCTCTTCTTATTGGTTAACATATCAGTTCTTTTATAAACAAGCTCTTCATCATCAGGTAAAAGAGAGACATCTTTGGTCATTTTTATTTTTGGTGTCTGATTTGTTTTCTCCTTTTGCAAAACAGTTCTAATCTCCTCCTCACTAATTTTGTTATAATTTTCAGTTTCATGCTCCACATCTTCAAAAGAAACATGTTTAAGTTTACTAAATTGACCCACCTTAGTGACTCTTGGTTGATCCCCTCTTTGTACTATTGCAATGTCACGAGCTATTGATCTTTTCTTCAATCTCCTTTCCTCGGCTTTGTCTGTGTGGAAAGTGTTGATCACAGTCATAACATTTGGCTCCATAAAATAAATAATTTCAAACATGTTCGAAAGACTCAGAACAAAATCTCATAAAAGAAAATAAAACATGTCAATGATCAATAATTTATAAAAAATTAAATTATCCTTACAATAATGCATAGCGGAAATATAAATAAGCATACTTACAATGTTATTTGCAATGTTGCTTGAGATTTCTTCAGAAAACTTAGTAGATATTTCATTTGTGTCATACTTGACCTTCGATAGAGGATATCTAACCTTCCCACTTTTATTAGCCTCTCTTGCAAGAACATAAATAGTATTTGTATTCGGGACCATACATATGTCTCGTACTCTGCCCATCACTTCATATGGTTCATTTAAGTCAATCATACCACAAACCAAATAGATATGTATGTTAGCTTATGTTTCATTGACTTTAAGATACCACGAGAAATCAATTTTATTTATTTCCTCGGTGTTCTTCCAATCATAAATAAGCCTTAATGAACCCGGTGGGCAACTTGCTTGACTTTTATTAGTGTGTGCAACAATCTCATTATTGCATCCAACAGTATCCATAGTGCGTCCCACTGCAACTTTAGATTTGCAAGTTGTATCCATAGTGCGTCCAACTGCAACTTTAGATTTGGGAGTTGCAACCCTAGATGCAGAAACATTCACATAAATCTTTTTTGATGCCATTTTCCTGATAAAAAGAAACATATATATATCTATATACATATCTATATCTATATATATCTATATCTATGTATATATATATATTAGTTAATGATAAAATGCATAACTTAGTTAATCATTTTTTTTTTTAAATTTGCCAGTATAAATTTAAAATTTATTGAAAAATAATGTCTATAAAATAAATTAAAAAAACAAAATTTATTTGTAAAACTAAATTGAAAATATACCAATAAAATTAAATATAGAATTTTTTCATTTAAAAAAAAAATATTAAAAATTATATTTAGATATATGTATATATGTCTATATAATATTTTTGAATCTCTCTCTCTCTCTCTCTCTCTATATATATATATATATATATTTTTTTTTTTTAAATTATATAAAACAATTTAAAAAAAATAAAAATTAATTTCAAACTTAATTTTATATTTAATATAAAAAAAAAAAACCGAAAAATATTTACGGTTTAACAAATGTTAAAATTAACTTTTTAGTTTAGCTAAAGAGAAAATTAAAATAAAATTAATGTTAATTTTCTGTTTTAATTTTAATTGTTTAGTTTATTAAATATACACTTAATAAATTAAATTTTAAAACTTTAAAAATAATGAATATAATTAAAGCATATATTTTAAAATAAAAATAAAAATTTATAATTTATAATGTTTTATTATATTTTAAAATTTCAATTTATAATTTTAAAATTTTATTTTGATATATTGATATATACACTATTATTAAATTTTAAAAATTTTAAATACAAAATAAATTTAAATTTTAAAATCATTATTTAGTTTATAATTATAACTATAAAATAAATGTTAAAATTAAAATTTTATATTATAAAAATATAAAAATTATATATTTAATTTCTTTTTTAAAACTTATATATATAAAATCATATATATTTTTAAAATTTTTAAAATTTATATTATATATTTCTTTTTTTTTTGTAAGTCAGAAGCAGTATATTATATCAAGAAACAGAGGTTACAAGAGAGTACAAAGAGGCCTGAAAATTGTTAGCCATGGAGCGCCACAGACCTGCTCCTTTGCAAGCTGACACTTAGACTGAGTAATCTGGGGCTATGTATAGCCCTGCTATGTAGGAATATCATGCTATGAACAAAACTGCAGGCCAACCACGCAGGGTTGCCTGTGAGAGATGAGAAACTGACCAAAAGGTTACTAAGGGCCTGAAGACAGCCTGATACATACCGACTAAAACTAGTAACAGACATAGACATAGCTATAGACAGAGTTATAGACACAGTAACAGATAGGTAATAAAACCAGAGAGATAGCAGGAACATCACTGAATGGGGTTTGAAGCTCCAGATTGTCCGACAGCACTTGGGCTGGTCTCCTCGCCACCTTTTGGTTGAACCCTGGGTTTGAATCGTCGAATAATAGTGGTCTGCGAGTCGTCTGCTGGGATTTCAATGGAGAGGTTGAGGACATGCTAGAGATAGAGATCTAACTGACGAACGAAATTATTCATAGCCTTGCCATGCATACAAAGCTCCTCCGTGAGTGAATTGATAGCAATTTCTAACTTGTCCAGCCGCACAGTGTTCTTGGCTGACGCTATGGAGGTAGCTGCTAAGGTTTCCTTAACCTCAGCACCTTGCATGGCAATTGCTTTCGCCAACATGGTCTTCATTTGCCAGGCAACAGCCTGGGTTTGCAGAAATTGCATGTTCCGAGTGGAAGGAGTTCCAGGGTCATCTAACCAGTCGACCTCTTCACTGATAACATAGTCATATATCCAAGCCTAAGAGTTGTCCACCTCTTCCTGCAGCACTTCGATCGTTTGATTCCCCCTTTTAGAGACGGAGGCCTCGTAATTATCCTTGGCCCGCTTGAGAGCTTGCAAAGCTTTGATGCTGTGAAGGTTGTGGTCTGCCATTGATGCTAGGTAGAAGAACGCGGAGAACTTGCCGAGAGGAGGAAAGCCGAACATTGGCTTTGAGAGGAGATACCACAAAGCTAGATGAGAAATGAGGAAGGGGTAGCAAAGTTCTAAGTAAATAGAATTTCGGGTAGTGGAGAATGTACAACTACTTAAAAGACATTTAATGCTATAATTCATGCCAACTTGCCGTCTGAGCCTTCCGCCAGTTTCAGGGTAATGAGCCAGGATCTACATCTTCTGAGTGATCCTTTCACATGCCTGAAACCTCCAATTGATCCGTTGTGAGGATCGGTTACCCTTACGATTGTATTTCCGCATCATGGATTTCTAAACTCGAGAAGTACTAGGTACCCTTTCCGGGCTGGGCCATCTGACGTGATCAATCAAAACGGGGGAATTCATGAACTACTTATGATTGATAAGCTACCATCCGTCCCCACGGTAGTACCGGTAGTTAAGTCTTGCCTGGAGATGATGTAGCACTGATCCCTAAGCTTATCATGTGCTAGATCCTGCCAACACGTGTCCTGGGCGTCAGCTGGGTGATCTACCGCGTAGTTTGCTAGGTGGTCTGCTAGAGAATTGGCTTTCCTTCGCACGGCCTGAAGGATGATGCCACTAAGGGACGTGGGGTGCTGCGCGATGAGCTCAATGACCGCAGCTAGGCGCTAGTGTTTTATCGCCCTACTGGGTTTCGTTCCATGCTGAATCTTCTTAATAGTTGTGATGGCAAGTTGGGAGTCACCTTCTATGATGGCTAGTCCATTGCCGAGCCGAATAAGAAGCCTTAACCCTTGTTCTAAAGATGTGAATTCTGCTTCGTTGTCAGTGGTCTCTCCCAGGTCTCTGCAATAAATATGCAGAATTTCTCCCTTCTCGTTGCGCAGGACACCCCCCATTCCGGCGGGGCCTGGGTTGCCTTTTGAGGCTCCGTCAAAATTTATCTTGCAGTATCCTGGAGGAGGATTGTGCCAAATTGCAGGGGGGGGGATCAGGCCGGATGGAATTCTCCAGCAGACAGTGCTCCGCCATTTCAGAGAGGCTGAAGATAGCTAATATCCTGGTGTCATTAGGAGACAACGCGTTTACTCTCTCGGTTTTGCAGCAGGTGAGAGTAGTTTCTTTCAAACCCTGCATAATAATGGTTTTTATCTCATCAGGTTGTTTGAATCTGTGTTTTTGGAAAATATGATTGTTCCTCTCCTTCCACACCATTCAGGTTAAGAAACCAGGACTTAGCCTCCACAGATTGTTTACCATATCGTTGTTGGAATAGTTTGAGCGCCAGTTTGTAATAGTTTCGTGAATGGAATTTCTGCTTTGGTTCGTTTGGTGGAATATGCTCTATATCCATTCCCATAGGTTGCTAGTCTAGACGCATTCATTGAACAGATGATTCATCGTTTCGTCCTGCTCCTCACATAAAGGGCACCGGGAAGGTCCTGTGAACCCTTATTTTAGCAGATTTTCCCAGGTTAAGATCTTCCTATTATGAAGAAGCCATAGGAAAGTTTTGATTTTGGGCCACAGGTTGCAGTTCCAAATGTTGTTATACCAGGCTACCTTATCCTCATTGTCCCTTTTTTCAATATAAGAGCGGGCTTCTTTGAGGTTAAATGAACCTCCATTAAGCTTTCCCCAGCGAAGGATATCCGGCCCTTGCACTGCCCTTATTAGTCTTTTCCTTAGAGTGGTATTGAGGATATTGAGGAGATTCATCAGGTATTCATCCAAAGGGGGAGGGATGAGACTCCACGTCCTCCAATGTTGTTGGCCCGTATCACTAGCCCAGTATTGATGCACTTTCAGTTTGCCATTGTTCTAAAACCATTGTTACAGGGGGTGTAGGTCAGGATTTTCAATTTTCAGGAGTTGTTTCCAGGAATCCTCCCAAAACAGGGCATTGTGACTGTTCCTGAGCTCCCAAAAACAATGATCTTGAATGATATTCCGGTTGGCTCGGGCGAGGTTCCATATTGGAGAGCCTGCAGGGGTGTCTGTTATTCTGACAAGCTCCTCCTGCTGCCAGTGCTCCACATATTTGGCTTTCCAGATGCGTGCCCATGGGGTGTGAAGTTCCGAGAGCCATCTCCACCAGAGCTTGGCTCCGCAAGCCCTATTGGTCAACCCCGGATCCTATAACCCTAACCCTCCAAGGCTCTTAGGTTTACATAGTTTGTCCCAAGCTGCAAGCCCCCACTTTGGTTTTCCTGAATTTCCAGACCAAAGAAAGTTCCGCTGAATGCTTATGATCTTCTAAAGGACTCCCTTGGGAGCTGGAAGGATCGAAAGCAGGTATTGAGGAATAGCCTAGAGGATGGCTTTTGTCATGACCAGTTGACCAGCCAGATTGAGGACTCGGTTGATCCAGTGATTGCACCTGTCTCCCAACTTGGATAGAAGCTTTTCCCAGTGACATTTTTGCCAAGGTTTGTCTGTAAGTGGAATGCCCAAGTATTTGGACAGTATATTACTTCTTTTAAAACCCAGGATATCCGTCAAATGTTTCGGAATGGCCAAATGCATATTAAAAAAGAAGACATAGGATTTATCAAGTTTAAAGTCCATACTCGAGGCTCGACTGAACAAATTTAACAGCCGCTTGAAACCCCTAGCCTCCCTTACAGTAGGGGTTTCATGTAGCATAGTATCATCCACGAATTGTTAATGAGTAGTAGCTGGGATATTGCTTAAGGGCTCAAGGCCTTTTATCATATTCTTTTCCTTGGTTGATCTAATGATTCGGCTGAGGCCTTCCATGAGAATGACAAAGAGGAAGGGTGAAATGGGGTCCCCTTTCCTGATGCCTCTTGAGGGAAAGAAAGGTTGAGTGGGGGCCCCATTGACCAAAATAGAGTGACTGGGAGATCTGATCATAGCTAGAATCCAAGTGGTCCATTTATGACTAAAGCCAAAAGCCTTGAGAAATACCTCCAGATAATCCCAACTGACCTTGTCATAAGCCTTTGAGAGGTCCAGTTGAATGATCATGCCAGCTTTCCTAAGAATTTGCAGAGTATGGACCATCTCATGGGCTAGCAGGACATTTTCCATAACTTGTCTTCCTTCCACATAACCTGACTATTCCTCTGAGATAATCAGAGGGAGGATAGGCTTCAATCTATTGGAAATAAATTTTGATATGATCTTGTACAGTACATTGCAGAGCGCTATGGGCCTGAATTTGGAAGGGGTGCGGGCATCAGCTTCCTTTGGAATCAGTGCTATGAACGTGGAATTCAGGGATTTGAGAATTGTAGATGAGATTCTGGAGTCTTCCACTACTTCCCATATGACTTACTTGACCACATCCCAACAGGCTTCGAAAAAATCCACAGTGAAACCATCTGGCCCTGGTGCTTTTCCATTGGCCATTTCCTTAACTGCTTCTTCCACCTTCTGGAGGGAGACGGGTCTTTCCAGGGCTCTATTTTGTTCCTCTATTATGAGGAGGGGAATAGAGGAGACAACTTTGGTAATGTCTTCCTGTCGATCAATGACTGGTTCAGTTGCAATCAGTTTGAAGTGGTTTAGGATTTGGTAGGTGATGTCATGGTGCGAATGAAAGACATTCCCTTGCTCATCCTGGATCTTGGTAATTCTGTTACTGCATCTGTAATCCATAGCTGATATGTGGAAGAATTTTGTGTTCCTTTCTCCTTCCTTAAGCCATTGAATGCGAGATTTTTGTTTCCATAGAATTTCTTCCTGCTCGCATCTCTCATTCCATTTCTTCATAAGCTCCTTCTCTGTGTGGAGTGACTCCTGCGAGATGCTTCCGTGAATCCACGTGTTATGGATATCTTCCAGTTGTTGCTCCAGGTGTTGTTTATCTACAAAGATGTTGCCAAAGACTTCACGATTCCAAGTTAGCTTGGCCTTGATAAATTTTAGCCGCGCTTGAAGCTTGAACATTTTCGTTCCCTCTACAGGCAGGGGTTCCTTCCACCATGTTTTAATGTTGTTGGAGAAATCCTTGTGAGTTAGCCAGAATTTCTCAAAACGAAAAGGCCTGTTTTTAGGAATGCCCATAATGGAGGCCTCCAATGTGATAGGCCAATGGTCCAAGCCTCTGGAGGGAAGAATATCTAAATCAATAGTGATTCCTTCTAAAAGAACGCTTTCCGAAACCAGAAAGCGATCCAACCTGGAGGCAATAAGCCTGTCTCCCCCTATTCTGTTGGTTCAGGTAAAAGAGCCATTACGGGGGGAGGGGGGGATGTCCACCAGGTTGAGTACTTGAATGAAGGAGCTGAAGGCTGTGGCATCATTGTTGAGTGCTCGATTACCCCCTTTCTTTTCATTGAGAGAGGTTATCATGTTAAAATCGCCCCCATAGATGGCTCTGGGATGGTGGTGTCTTTGATGTAACTTGGTGAGATTGCTCAGCAGCAACAGTTTTTCTTCTTGTCGCTGTGGGCTGTAAACATTGGTGAATAGAAAGCTACCTTTTTCCCCTATGATCTGCATTTCTAGGGCCAGAAAGGTTTTCGTGGCTTCAGCATTAATAATATGCAGAGTTCCAGGGGTCTAGAATATAGCTAGACCTCCGCCCATGCCATTTTCTTCTACTGCTAGGTGTTCCAGATGCTTGCCTAGACATTTACCCAACTCATCTAATTTCTGATTCGAACATTTGGTTTCCTGGAGGAATACCAAGTCCTGTTTTTCTTAAGTAATTTTCGTTTTCAGGAGCCTTTGTTTCCTAAGGCTGCCCAGTCCTCTTACATTCCAGGAGAGGACTTTCATAGTTAAAAAATGGTTAAGATGAGAAGGAGAAAGCCTCAAGGGCTTTCATCTTTCCCGAATTGATCAATATCTGACCCAGTTCATCAAGAGCATCACTGTTGGATCTTCTGCCCCGCTTCCTTCTGTGCTTGAGACTTGCTTGTCTGTGGTGGAGAGCCTGTGATTTTATACCCAGGCCTTTGGTTACTCCTCTACCTCATTTCATACCTTTTAATGTTGCATCTTGTCTGGTTAGGAATAGGTAGTTTACCCTGTTGATTTCCTCTTCTAGTATTTGGTCTATTCCTTTCTGTTTCCATTGCTCCACTATAGAGTTGAGATCTAACCCTTCTTTCTCCAGGATGTTCCCTAATTCCTAATCTTCCGTGCATGGTTCACTGAGGGCCATGTCCTCATCTCCTTCCTCGCCTTTGTCTTCTGAAGCAGCCGAGAGCGGGTTTGAAGGTTTGGTGGGCTCCCGTGACTGGTTACCTTGTTCTGTTGTTCTGGTGGTTGGCTGCTTCGCAGTCGGGGTTTGGACTGTTTTCTCCGAAGGAGAGTCTTCTCCCTGAATTTCAAAGGTGTTTAGAGTTCCAGTGAGCTGGTCGTTCATTTTAGGGGTGGTCTTGCGATTGGCCCGATGTCTGCCATTAGGTCGAATAAATCCATCAGAAATCAGGGTGGGTTTCTCTTTGGGTTTCTCGGCCAGTTTGTTTTGAGGGCATTCGTGGATTAAATTCCCATGTTCGTGACATTTCCGGCATCTAAAGGGTATCTACTCGTAGTCAATAGTTTAAAAATAGACCTCATCCCTGTATTCCAACCACAGACCCTCATGCAGAGACTCGGATACATCCATTTCAACACAAATGCAGGCATAGGAAGTATACATTTTTTGAAGAGTGGCTTCAGAAGCACGGACATAAGTTCCCAGGGTGTTACCAATTTGTTCCAATGCTGCAGGTCTCCAATAGTCAATTGGTAAAGAGAAAATTCGGATCCAGACCGACACTTGTGTGAACATTTCCTGTTCAGGTACAAAGTTGGATTTCTAGGGCCTCATATAGAGGCCGGTTGAGGTGTAAAAGTACGGTCCTCCCTCGAATATCTGGTCCTTGTCTTCCAGATTTGCGAATACCACCGTAAAAAAGCCTTTAGTGCCCAGGTGTAGCTGCACATCCCCTCTCGGCTTCCAGAATTTCTTGATCCACTGAAAAAGGGCTTTTTCATTGGGCCAGAACCCCATGAATTTGTAGATCACAGCATGAACAGACATATGATCCCTGTAGGCTTGTAGATCTGGGTCATTAATGATAACCCTAAGGCTTTCTTTTGTCTTCGGCTTGCAACGGCCTTGATATTTCAAGGTGACAGCATTGTTTGCAGACTCCTTTGTAGTTAAACGATTCGAATCGGGGCTGCTATTTGCATCATGGTTCAGATCTGTAAATTCTTGCAGATCAGCCTCCTGCGAGGGAAGTACGGTGGTCGGTTCTTGTTTCCTTGTGGTGCCTTTAGTCAGATTGACTGTGCGATCGATTAGGATAGAGTCACTTTCCTTCGTGCAAATTTCGGCAGCTGTAGAGCCTGTGATCTTCAAGCCCTCCACTTGCCTCTTGCCCTTGTCGATTATGACCTACTTGAAGGTGGGGGCTCCGGGGCCCCCTGATCTTCCCATTTTCTAAGCCAACGCTATTCCTTTTTGCTGCAGATCTTAGATCAGATCTCCCTCCAAAAATTTATATTATATATTTCAAAACAAAGACATTATGTATTTATATTTAAAAAAAATAAAAAATATAATTTTTTTATATATTTTATTTAATATTTACATTAAAAAAAAAATTATTGTTCTCACGTCTGTCGAGGGCTAGAGGTTGGCCGAGCGACACCGTGGAGGGCTGCCCAACCAACTTTCGGCCCCCGACGAGCAGCCAAATTATATATTTTTTAATTTAATTTAATATATATATATATATATATATATATATTTAATTTTTAATTTTAATTTTTTTAAAACTATACAATTTAAAATTAAAAATTTAAAATTAAAAAAAAAACAATTAAAAACAATTAAAATATATGTTTTAAAATATATATATATATAAATTTTAAATTTATTTTTTATTTTTTTAAAACTAAAACAATTATAATAGAAAAAACAATTGTTGTTTAATATAAAATATAACACTATACATTTTTAAAAATAAATAAAAAAATAAAAAAAATTAAAATATATGTTTTTAAATATAAAGAAAAACAGATTACAATTATAAATTAAAATTAAAATATAAAATAATTTTTTTTTCAAAAAAAAAATTTTAAATAATGAAACCACCAATATATTTATATATAAAAACAAACAAACAAGTTTAATATAAACTAAAAGTATCTATTCTCTTTTAAATAAAATAAAATAAAATATCTAATAATATTTCTAAAAATAAAATTTCATGTTTTAAAATAAATATTAAATTTCTCTTTTCAATTTTTCCAGTTGCATTTTTAGAAAAAATAAAAATAAAATAAATATAACTGTTGTTTTATGTGCATGGTCATTTTTTCATTTTTTTTTGTCATAGAAGAACCCATCAACCCTAAAAAAGAAAAAAAATCTAAATTTTTGTCCTAAAAACCCTAAAAAATTGAGTTATTTACCATTTTCTTCACTAAAAAATATTAAAAAATTATGGTTTTCGAACCTAAAAACCATAAAAAATATTTTTTGAACACAAAAACCATAGAAAAACAGATTTTTCCCAAAATCGTCTTGAAATGGACAGAATAGAAGGAAAACTAACCTTTGAAATGCAAAAAAAACTTCTGTTACCAATGCAAACACAACGCCTCCACAAAATTACCAATGCCAACACAACACCTCCAATGTGAATGCAACGCCTCCACGAAGTTACCAATGTCATCGCACCACCTTCAGAAAATTGCTCCAACAAAAGCCAAAACACTTGATGTGATGTGATGAATAGAAACAATGATTCTTATTATATATCGAATATTGTGTGATTGGTTTACTCTTTAACGAATGTGGGATTAAAATTTAAAATTTAAAATATTTATATCTAGTTAATTATAGTTAATATTAGAGTTAAAATAGTTAATCTTTGCATGTAGTTATTATAGTTAATATTTTAGTTAATATTTACATGTACTAAATGTTAAATCATTCAAATAATCTAGGATTAAAATTTAAAATTTAAAATATTATTACAATAACAATGTTAAATCATTCAAATAAGAAAATTATTTTAGTTTGGAAGGCATGCATGAAAGGAATCTTTTGTGGATATTATGAATAGAAAGTGTGGTGAAATATTTCAAGACTAATAGTATATTAAGAAATTTTGAAATATATTTTAAACGAATATAATGTAGGTTTAAAATTTAAAATCTAAAAATATTTACATGTAGTTAATTATAGTTAAAATAGTTAATATTTTCATGTAGTTATTATAGTTAATATTTACATGTAGTCAATGTTAAATCATTAAAATAACAAAATTATTTTAGTTTGGAAGGCATGCATGATAGGAATATTTTGTGGATATTTTTAATAGAAATATTGGTAAAATATTTCAACACAAACAATTTATTAAAATGTTTTTAAATACATTTTAGATGAATATTTTGTATCAAATATTTGAAATGAGAATTTTGGAGGGAAATTTTTTCGCAAAAAATTTTGGGGGTGAAATTTGGAGGGAAAATTTCAGTCTTTAAGCTATATATTGTAATGTAATTGGGAGAAGAATTTGTATCATTCAACATCTTCTTGTTGAAAGCCATTGTTTCTCCTGATAGCGGAGTTTTTCTTTCTACAACATCAACATCTTTGTCACACAACAAATTTATTCAGATTGATGAATATAACAGGAGTTCGTTCACCATGAATAGAGAGTCAAAAATTCGAATTGGTCATAATCCTATGGATGATGAGGACATAATTGATGAGGCACAACAAAAAGAATTTTCTATAAATAAAGAGTAAGTTATTCCACTTACTCTTAATCCTAAGGATTATGAAAGCAACAATGATGAAGGGCATTATGAAGAATTTCAGAGTCAAAATTTTCACTTCGTCCTAATCCTAAGGATTATGAGGGCACCACTGATGAAGGGGGAGATGAACAATATCCACTTCATCCTAATCCTAAGGATTATGCGAGCACCATAGATGAAGAGGGGAATGAAGAATTTGCAGAGTCAAAATATCCACTTCGTGCTAATCCTAAGGCTTATGCCAGCATCACTGATGAAGAGGGGAATGAAGAATTTCCAGAGTCAAAATATCCACTTCAGCCTAATCCTAAGTATTATGCTAGCACCACTGATGAAGAGGGGAATGAAGAATTTGTAGCATCAAAATATCCATTCCGTCCTAATCCTAAGGATTATGACAGCACCAATGATGAAGAGGAGGATGAAAAAATTCCAAAGTCAAAATATCCACTTCATCCTAATCCTAACGATTATGCCATCACCATTAATGAAGAGGGTAATGATAAAATTCTAGAGTCAAAATATCCACTTCGTCCTAATCCTAAGGATTATGCCAACACCATTGATGAAGATGGGAATTAAAAATTTGCACCATCAAAATATCCACTCCGTCATAATCCTAAGGATTATGCGAGCACCACTAATGAAGAGGGGGATGAAAAAATTATAGAGTCAAAATATCCAATTCGTCCTAATCCTAAGGATTATTCGAGCACCATAGATGAAGAGGGGAATCAAGAATTTGCAGAGTCAATATCCACTTCGTCCTAATCCTAAGGATTATGGTAGCATCACCGATGAAGAGGGGAATGAAGAATTTGCAGCCTCAAAATATCCACTTCATCCTAATCCTAAGCATTATGCCAGCACCACTGATGCAGAGGGGGATGAATTTCCAAAGTCAAAATTTTCACTTCCTCCTAATCATAATGATTATAAGATCACCACTGATGAAGGGGGAGATGAATTATTTCCAATAAATATAGATTCAAGGCATCCACTTATTCCTAATCCTAAGGATTATGAGAGCACCAGTGAGGAAGGGGAGGGACAGGATGATTAAATTCTAGTGAATACAGATTCAAAGCTTCCACTTAGGCCTAATCCCAAGGACTATGAGAGCACCACTGAGGAAGGGGAGGATGAATAGTTTCTTGCAAGTGATAATTTTAGAGGCACATATCTAACTAATGCATTTTATCTAAGTGATCGTTTCAAAGACACTCATGGTGATGAAGAATTGAATCCTCCCAGGGAATAATTTGAAAGCATGGATTAAGATGGTGAATAATTTCGTTCGAGTCAGGTTTACAAAAGTGCAGATGATTCTTGTGAAATTTTTTCTTCAAGTGAGGATGGTAATGAAAATTTTCCAAGAAATGATGTTGATGAATTTCTTAACTACGTTGAGAATGATTATAGTGGGGATAATATTCCTCCTAATGGTGATGAAACTTCTTCTACAAAGGATGATGTTATCATGAAGTTGTTGCAAGAAAATATTGTAACTAGGAGTAGGAGTAGACATTTTCATACCAATCCAAAACATTCCAGTTATACAAGGGAGAGGACAACATATCTCACAAAAAGAAGTTTTGTCGTTCATTTGATTTCAAGTGAATTTTTTTGAAGGGACTACTTGAAACATATGGATTTCAACTTTGCTTTGGAGAAAAGGAAAAGATATATGTCAATGAATAAAAGTATGCAAAATTCATATTTAGTGGGTTGCATGAAATCTACACTAGAAGGTTATGATTATGATATTGGGAATGTATTGCTCTACAGAAAGGTTTTCAAAATGTTGCATTCAATTGGTAATTTTCATTTGTCAAGAATCCAAGAAAAAATGGAAAATGATCCCACATATTATTCAGAAGTATGTTATAAATAGGAGGTTGGGCCGTTAGAAAATACTGCTATGTCATGGATGAAAGACTTCTTTTCAAAGCATGGAGAGTGTATGCCAAATAAAGACAAAATACATATTCCAGATAATTTCTCAGAGATGAGAAATATTCAGCTTATATAGAGATTATGCAGAAGATGCTGAAGGAGTTAGTAATTTTATTACATATTCTTATTTTACAAGGGTATGGAAAAAACGAATTAAAAAATGTTCGTGTTCCTCAGAAGATAAGGATGGTGGTTTGCAGCACATGTGCTTCTCTTAAAGCAAAAAGAGATAAATGTCAAGGGGCAGAAAGAGATATGCATTCAAAACATTGTTTTTTAAAATTGGATATTATCAACTATGAAAATATATTTATTCATATGTTTCCTTTATTTTATGTACAGATTCCACTGTCAAAGAACTTCAAGAGCATCGCAATCAATAAAAAAGTGAAAGGAAAAAGTTGTATAAACATCGAAAGAAATGTTACGATAATCCAAATAAATATTTGGGTTTGATAATTGATGGTATGGACCAAAAGAAAACACTTCTTCCACATTTTTTCCACACGCCAAAAAAATTACAGGAGGAAAATTTCATTCAGTTTCACTTGGTTGGTTTTGTGGTATTTAATGAGAAGATGTTTCCAAAAATTTTCTTCACAGCTCCAAATATTCATAATGATGCAAATCTGACCATAACTATAATCCATGATGTGGTTACTCATTGGTTTGGTATTCTTCCTGAAGTTTTGTATGTACAATTAGACAAAAAAATACGTGAAAAAAGATCAAGTTCTTTTTGGGTATCGAAACATGTTCATTGAATTTGGAATTTTAAAAAAGATAAAGGTTGGTTTCCTTCTTGTTGGGCATACTCATGATCATATTGACCAAATTTTTAGTCATTTTTCAGTAACATTGAGGAGGAAAGGTGTTGGGAGCTTGCCATCATTAATTGATTGTATTAAGAAATCATACATTTCAGAGCCTATTTTTCATGTTTTGGAAGAAACTATTGACATGCAAAGGTTTATTTTGGGATTGCATGGTGAGGAGAAATGCATTGAACAACTTAACGACATTAGCTTCCAACATCTATTTCGTATAAAAAAAATTGATGGGATAACACTTATATGGGGCAAGAAGTATTCAAATGTTGTAGAATGGGGGCCATCATCAGGTTTAACATTTTTTAAGTTCATTCTAGAGCATCCAATATTTTCATCAAAGATATTGTTATTACATTCAGTTGTTGAACTCCATAATGCATGAAGGCATAAGAGAGATATAAATTATTCTGAATGTATAGAGGAATTAAAATATGTATTAGAGATACATATGAGTACTTCGATGTTGCTGATTCAGTTTGGTGGGAGTACTTTTTTAGTAATCAAAGTGATATGATTTTAAGATCAATAAATGAGGATGCGCTTTTGAAGACTCCTTGTTTTGGCCACAAAATATGCCAAATAAACATGAGTAAACACATATTGTTGAACAAAAACAGTCTAAAACTATTATTATTTCTCCACATGTAAAGGAAAGAGAAATCTATATTGGTTCTAGAATATCACGTGCACAACATGAAGCCATGGAAGACCTTTACAGGGGTTCTGTGCAAGATGTTAAGGAGGGTTGCATGATAGCAGTGTTACCAGATAAAGATACACTTGGCTATCCATTCTGTATTTCCAAGGTTATAAAGGTCATTAATTAAAATGAAGATATTACAGTTGTTGATGTAATTGGTATGCCAGAAGTACCCACCCTTTCAATGGTGTGTACAAGCCAAAGATGGAAGTTGAAAAAAAAATGGCAGAAAGAGAAAAAGAAAGGGCACAAATATAAATCGTCGCCGCACAGATGTCTTAAAATTGGAGGATGTTGACATACTTGTGTATGACTTCAATTTGACAAAGAGAGGAACTCTTCGGTTGAAGACCATAAATATTTTGAATAAATTGCTACCAGAACAATTACTGTTGAGATGGAACTTTGCAAAATGTAGTCGTAGATCTACAAGACATTTGAACTCTGAAATGGTGGGCATGTATGTTGACTTATATGGAGCATTAGTTGATGAAATAGAAGAATATGGATCATCTTCATCTACATCGAGTCATTCATCTGAAGATGTAGGTTCTGACGGTGTGCCAGAACCTATGGTTGATTTTGAATAATTGTCTAAGACACTTTTATGTAATTGATGTTTGCATGGTAACTTGAAATAAATATTTTGACTTCCATCTTATTTTTCATGAAGTTATGAGGCATTTCTATGTTTTTTGGATTATATGTTTTAATTATGAAGAATTCATCTCTCTAGAATATCCATAGCGCAATAATGAATTGCAAAAATAATTTATGTTATATTCAATGTACCAATGTTGATATTTTGATTAAAAGTAAAAAATAAAATAGAAATTAATGTTGAATGTTTATATTATGAAGTGATATTTCCATGATATTATGTATTGTTACCATTTGGTATAAGATAATTTTAAATTTTTTAAAAATTATATGCCTCATTGAAAGGGAAAACTTTGTTTTGATGCTTGATTTTTAGGCTTTGGTTGCAATTATATTTAAATTTGTCTTTGGCTAAGATTTGAAAAGAGATACATTTTTATCCTTTAAAAGTAAAATTACTCTTGTAATAATAAATATTTCATTTACTTGTTCATTTTTAAAAATGATTTAAGTCATATAATTTCTCCATAATTTCATTGTTCAAGTACGTTGAAAAATTAAGATTTAAAAAATTGAGATTTACAACTTGTCATTAAGGTTTTTATGTGCTAAGAAATTTTATCTTTAATGTTATGGTTGAAAAAAATTACAATTTCAGGGTTGTTTAGAGTGAAGATATTTTATCTTTAACAACATGGATGAAAATTGTTTGAAATGATAAGGCCTTCAGACATGATTTTGTTTATCTGTAACATCATGTATCAAAATTTTTAGAATTTTACGATTTTTCAATGTACTAATATGTTGTCTTTAATTCCATTGTTGTAATGTGTCAAAAGTGCGACAAAATGTTTTTTTTTGTTATTCCAACATTAAATCGTTTTGTTTTGAGGGTGTTTTTTCAATCCTTTTTTGAAGAAACAATTTCATTTTTAGCACAATTTTATAAAATGTTGAAATTTAACCTTGAGAAAAAACCAAATGCATTCTGGAATACACACTTTTTGCTTTTGGGGCATTTTTTCACGTTTTTTGAGTCTTTTTGGGTTATATTTCTCGTTTTCAGGTAATAGTTCTTGTTTAATCGATAAATATGTTAACACACTGCGCGTATGATTTAGGGTTTTTGAATTGTTATTTTAAAGCATCCTTCAGATCATTCATAATTTCATTAGGGTTCGCTGATACATATCTTATATACTAGTCCAATGCTCAATCTTGAAAAGAAGTGGCTAGTTGTGCTTTCTTAACATCGTCACTATTAACCTGTTGTGCTCTCCATACAACATCAGTGACAAACCAAAATTTCTTTGTATCTTCATTCCCAATACCTATGAAATTAGGAAACTTCATAAACGCGGACAAATCTGTGCCTGGGGGAGGTGGAGGTGGAGGTGGAGTGGATGACTCATGAGATGAGCATGGAAGTAGGGTGGATGGGATCTGAACTATGGTTAACAAGTTCCCTGATTATTCTGATCTTGTGAGACTTATTCTTTTTCATAGTGCGCAGATTCACTAGAGCTACTAGTCTCTAGTTCATTGTCACTATCAGATCTACCCTTGAGAGGACTATAAATAAACCATTCTTCCATATTTTCATGATAAATTCTTCTATTGTGTGTAGTCGAGCCTCTTCGAGACATTTACGCAATATGCTCACATAGAGAACCCTATTCACACAATATCATATTAATCCACAATTTCAAAGAGCATAGAATCCTTACCTCCAGGATCCTTGAAAAATCTCCTTTTTGCTTCAGAATAAGACATGAACTGATCAATGGAAAACTCAATTACTATCCTCCCAAAACACAATCGATTCAATGATCTATTGTGCGGGTAATCATATTTCTTGTCTTTTCTAATTCTTGTACCAATTCTGGATTCCACTAAGTGACTGCAACTTCCTTCGTGTAGGTATTAAATTTAGTCAATCTAGACAACCACTCATGCAGCTCAGTCACAAAGGAAGAAAATAATATCTTGTCAACTTCCATATAAATATACTTTTGAATCTAATAATCAAGAGATAATTTATAAATTATATTCTCTTGGATTGCAAATTCAAGGATATTTCTATCCAACCAATCTTGTAATTCATTCTGTGTAGGATTCCAATACATCAATTATCCCCAAAATGATATCGGTCCTGACAATGGAACCATTTTTTAGCTTGAGGGGTCCTGACCCAAGTTCAATTTTTTTGCACAACCAACAAACTCTCCAACTACTAGCCCTTTTGGCAATGACCTGCTTGCACAGATCAAAGTCTCACCTGAAGCAGTATGGGGGGGGTGATGGAACCAAGTTTTCACACCCTGAGGAAGAATTTGATCTGGTGGCCCTAAACAAACTTATAACATAACTTATCATAGATAACAAGAGTGGGAATAAACATATGACTGAATCACAAATCTTCGCAGATTATTCCTGCATGCTGTATATATAAATTCGCGCACAATAACAGATAAACTTAAGAAGATCGATTCATCAATAATATAATTCATTCATAATACACTTCATTCATTCACGCAGATGCATTTGGTCATAAACATAAGTAAAAGTGCAATCACGGAACCAATTCTGATCTCAAAGAAATAAACAAAACATATTCAGAGTAATCAAATAAATAACACATTAAGTGCATAACACATTTGGTTTCGCCAAAACAGTCTATATCTTAATAGTTCCAACAGTTCCAATACTTTCAAAATTCCCTTACAAATTACCCATCCGCGCACACAACCAGGACTAGTTCTCCACACACACAACCAAAAAAATCCTTTCTACCCAAAAACGCAGACTTAGACTGAAATCTTTACAAACATTTCATCAACATAACCATTATATTACTTCTTCTACTTGACTAGATCTATCTATATTTATACCAATATTAGTGCGCAGATACTACGGTCTCAAACCATGGTTCGAGACTTATAATTTTCCCTTAAAACCCATTTACATAAAATAGGGACTTTGACCCGCCCCAAAGCCCCTCTGACTCTTCCGCGCAATGCGCATAACAAAAATATATATATAAACTTTGCCAAAATTTACCCCAGGGGACCTTTCTCCAACAAGAGTAAACATACAAAGCATTCAAATGAAAAAGAGATGTAGAATTTAACTAGACAACTTGTTTTATCACAAAAACATTTTAAAGGGATATAGACATTTTCATTCTAATGTATATGCTAATAATTCTAGGCTTCAAAATCTCTTGAGATAATTCCTCACAAGTTTTCTTTATCCAGCAACCAAACTTTTGAAACAAGGAAGATTTTATTTCTTGTAGTGATGACTGTTGGTGTCCAAGTGTGAACAAATATTCAAACCCTTTTTCCACATTAATTATCAATCTAGGTGTGTTGGTTATTGCAAGAGTAACATGCACACTATATGAAAGAGCAATAATATAATCCACTATTGAATCACAGTTTTAATAATTAAAGAAATAAAACTACAGTAACAACAATTAAAGATAAACTGCGGAACTATAAAAGCATTCACAACAATTACAGAATCATATTGGAACAACGGTTAAAATAAAAAATAGAAATGTGAAATCAACAAAAGGGAAATAACGCAACACCTGATTAGAAGAGTGGGCCCAACTCTCTGATCAGGACTACGGTAAACTCACATCTCACAAATAGAACAACAAAATGATGTGCATTCAATTGATTAAAAAATACATGTATTACAATATCAGTGTCTTCACGCTTAACCCCGATTCACAGCCCTGAGGAATTTCTTATACAAATGTTCAGGAAAACCATCTTTCCCCTCTAACAACTAAATATATACAAACATACAATTGTTACAACAGCTAACTAGTTTCCGAGAGGAAACCACGAAAGGCCTAAAATGGATCTGGGGTAAGTTGTAATTTGTTGCATTATTGCAGCATATCGAGATAATGATGAGAATTCAGACTTGTTTCGTGACTTGCAGATGTAACCCCATTACTTGTTGAATCTTTGGAAATAACGGAGTTAATACTTGCATAGGTAAAATGTCCACAACTATTAATTCATTAATCAAACATTCCATATAAGACAGTGGGAAGGGATTTACCTCGTGTGTTTAGAACAATTTATGATACCCATCATAAAAAGAAGAGAAATGTATACAGATTTGGTACCCATCATCTCCTCCCAACTAGTCTATCTGCATGTCCTCATGCAACTCGTCGTCTTCTCAGATCTAGGTTGGACTGACTATGGATGCCATGGAGCTGTGCGAGGTCATATTCTCCAGCCATCTCTGTTCCAGGGGGTTTATATTGTTCTATCATAACAACATCCTTCCACCAATATTGGTTGACATCGAATGCGAGAGTATACTGCTCTGTTGGCAACCAAATGAGGGGGAACTGTAACCTTAGTCCAATCCACTGAACCCCACAGGTCTGAATATAGGCTATAAAATGTGGCACTCTTTCTAATTCTCATGAAAATTTGGGTGCTCCAAAAGGTTCTCGACCTCTGATGGTTGATGATGAAAACATCCACCTCCTTTGGCAACTGTCCAGCGCTTCATTTCGGAAAGCTATTATCTGTCTAACATAGAGGTTAGCATACCATTTCTAGTTTGCCAGCATATGTTCCTTATGTCCTTCAATCTGTAAAAAAGTAAAATGCTTATTATAAATGTTTGCTTCTTTGCCATGCTCTCTCCTTATCATCAGTGTTATAGGTCAATTTGGGCATAATTCCCAATGACCTCGTTAACTAGGCATCATCTCTAGGGCCAATGACTAAGGGTCTATCATCCCCTATCATTTCAAATTGCAACATGCCCTAAGACAAGAACAAGACAAATTAAGCATGACTTTCATCAAAGAAAAGGTTTCCAAGGTTTGAAGTTTATTATATAGCATATGAGAGCTCACCAATGTTGCCTCTAAGGAGACTAAGTGTGTTGCATATGCAGTTAGCCCCATGCGAGGCTGATCTGCAAAGAACTTCTCGACATCTATGGGTGCATTGGTCACATTGGGAGCGAAATTCTCATTGTTCCAGAATCTCCACTTAGCCAGTGCCTTCTATAAGAGTTCACATGTGTCAAGATTTGAATCGAAGTGTCAATTTGACATCTACAATATTGGGAACATGTCTTGCCTATTATTGGAAAGTCATTGATTGCAAAACAACCTTCATCTCCTCTATAAATTGAGCACATATCTGAGTGCTTGGTAGGGAAGAATTTGAGTAGAGAGATAATGGTGGATTTTCAATTGAGAGTTAGATTTGTGTAACAGCTGCTGGAGAGATTTATACTGTGATGAGGCTAGGAATGTTGCTAGAATGGTCACTTCAAATCAGTCACTAGGTTGTAACCTCTCCTTCTATCATCAATAAAGAATACAACTTACTTTTCCCTATATGCATATGTGTTGGCTTTGATTTTCCATATTGTAAGATCTTAGTTGAGGTATATGGTTTATGCTTTAATGATTTAGCAAACTAACTAGAATAAACATCTGTATTATTTCTATCTTCTGTTGTTTAGTGTTCATTCTTGCAGGAAGCATTTTACACAAACCGCTGGAATTTGAAGATGCAACGGAAGCGACATAAGGAACCATTTAGAAGTGCTTTGATTACAAGTAAGCTTCTAATATATTCTGTGTGTCTATTCTTAGTTAGGAGAAGAATTTGTATAGTATTTAATCTATTGTTCTATATTATCACCTGTCTAAGGAAGTGTGTTTTATCCGTAATTCACAAATTTTTCCAACAATCAACAGCCTTGTAACTTGATTTTCTTCAAACGTATCATATGCCTTTCTCCATTTAACCTGATTGATAGTGTAGGAGGTGAAGGCTCTCAAATTAATATCCCCAAAAAATGGAACAATATTGAAGGTCTGATCGTGCTTTAGGAAGTAACCATGCATGTAAAGTTTGCACATTAAGTGTTGACTTATGATATCATGAATTTTCAAAATACGGAGGAACTCTATTGAATCCTCAATTTCATGAAACATTTCCTTATATATAATCTCTAGGAAAAAGAAAAGGAACTATTCATGAAGGAATAAGGCATAAATATGAGTAGGAGATCTATAGGCCATTACTTGTTGTTCCAAGGTAAACATCTTCTCCTTTTCTGATTACAACATTTTCACTTGTTCTTCTAACTCCTTTATCTTACCCTGTTGTTTTTCTTGCCTCTTCCGTGATCTATCTAACTGGTCTATATACCCTGTAAGAATCCTGAAAGCCTACTCTAGAACCCGCTTTGTCTCCTTCTTATGTTCATTTGCAGCAGATTTCCATTTCTAAATTTGAGCAGCCAGGAAGAATTCTCGAGCTTCAAATAGATGTTCAATCAGACTAGTCTGTGTAGCTGAAGAGGAGACCTCAATTTTAGGTTTTATTTCCTTCCATTTATATATTTTTACCTTCTTCTTCAACCGAGATACTTGCTTCCTCAAATTTCAAACTTCCTTTTTCAATAACATGGTTTTATTGTACTAAATTTGATACCTTTTATTGAGAGGCAACCTCCTCCTTTCACATTGTTATATCCATTCTTTCTTGACAATGAATTCATCTCCCAGGCTTGCATCAGGTTTAGGAGGCGGGGGAAAGCTGTTAATGTCATCAAATGGTTTTTCTGTTAAGCCTTTCTTACTTGGTTCCCCTTCTTCAAGAGAATTCTCCTTCTTATTATTCCTTACCTTAGGAAATTCTGTCACATGGTCAGTGCTTTCATTGGCCACTCTATGCTTCGATGTTTCCACATAATTTCCTTCTCCCTTTTGAGCCTTTGGATTCCATTGCTTAGAATCAGAAATTGATGGACCGATATCGGTCACACATTTCCCCGAATCAACAAACCTCAGTACTGGTGGGACAACAGTCTCCTCCATTAAGCATTGGGATGAGTGAAATCCCCTTGCTCCTCTAGGCATCATAGAATGAAAAGGAGAACGTGGAATACCTTCATCGCCCTCATTTATTACTTGGGATGAGTCTCCTTCATGCATTGCTTCTTCAGTTGGAGTCGACACTAGTTCTTGTGGAACAATGTCGACTTTGAGGATTGTTCCCTTTATGTCCTCTTGTCCTTCGTGCATTTCTTCCTCACCTGCAGTCGATACTAGTTCTTGTGGAGTAGTTTCGACTTTGCGGGTCATTTCTTCTCTGTCTTCCTATTTTGACTAGGTCAGGGGTGGTTCTTGTGTGACACACCCACCTATTTCAATATTCATATCTGCTTGGGCAGGTGATGTTGTTTCTTGCAAAATGAAATCACTTGCCATCCCTCTAGCTGGTGTTCCTCCTTCCTGTTCTTCATTAATGAAAGTCGATGACTATAGGGATGTCTCAAATTCATCCCTTATACCCATGATTCATTCATTTGTAGTTTCCTTAGGTGAGGATGGTTCTTGTGTAGCAGACTCGACTGTATCACAAATTGTCTCCTCCATTTCCATTTATTTTGGTTCTTCCTGATCTATCTCCATTTCCATTTCTTCTGGTTCTTCTTGATCTATTTCCATTTCCTCTGACTCTTCCTCTTCTGCTAAATCAGCCGAAGGTACTGGTTCTTCCTCTCTAGCAGCGATAATAGCTACTATCTCTTCTTCTGATGACACACAAATTTCTACCCAGGAAACTTGAAATAGAACTATTGCATGCATGAAAAATAGACGAACTAGTCCATGATTGGAGAGGACTACCAACACCTAACGTGAACGATGAGCGAACTGTGCCATGTGCTGAAGTTGTTTTAATAAAAATAAAGGCATTTTTAAGGAATGAAGGTGAGACAGGATTTTTAAATGGTATTTGAACAGAGTTTTATCCCATCCTTCGGAGGTTATATATTTCATCACAAAGCCTGCTACCTCATTCCATGGATACTATGCATATTTGTGTTCATACCCTCTGCCATATTGAAAGACACTTTCTCCTGCCTACAAAAAGAGTTTAGGAAACTCTGGGAGGGGAATTATCCGAGAAAACCACTGTTGCCCTTACTGTCTTAGCCCGCTAACTTCCGCGATTACTTCTTCGGTGATGGGAATTTCTAATCCTATGACCCGAGAGTAATTATCATTCAAATTTAGTGCAAAATCCATCTAGATTCCCTTGTCAAATCCCTGAAATCTATTAAAGTAGATATCCTATCCTGCATTGATGAAAACTTGCCACACATCTGCGTTGCTATGGACCAAGATTGTATCTTCGGGTTCATGCCGCCCAACCAGTCTGCCCATCCTGTAGAGACTATAACAGCACTTTGGACACAACAGACCATTGGAAAGAGTGGTGGGTACCAAATTTGGCAAAAACAACATGGTGAAAAATGAGGTGAAATAACGGTAAATACAGTAGGTGATTTCTCGGGAAATGAAGAAAATCATGGAAAATTATGGTAAGTGCGATGGATGAGATAGTAATTATTCCGCATGAGTTGGAAAGGACTGATTGGTTGGCAACATGTACATGTTGTTGATCCCAATACATATTTAATGATTATACAGAATATGGTAAGGATCGGAGGGTGTACCAACAACACAATTTTGTAATAATGACTTTTGGAATAATAATTACGCCATAATTTAGTTATGATGGCACCCCCCCAACTTAAAATTAGCCATCCAAAACATCAATGTATTATTCATGGAATATTTAATTAAATCCATAAGAGTTGAATGGAGACATACATGGCAGCCTACCTGGAGGAAGTGACAGTTGGTAGAATAACGACACAGTAATGATGTGGACAGAGTAATAACATCAAGGAGTAGCAGCATATAGAGTAATAGAATTACGAGTAAAAACATTCAGAGTAACACCATCGAGTAGCATCATCATGACTAACAACATCGAGTAGCAGCATCACGAGTAACGTCATCCAGAGTAACAACATTTATTAGCAACATCACGAGTAGCAACATCTGGAGTAACAACATCTGGAGTAACATCATCGAGTAGCAACATGACAAGTAGTAGCATCCGGAGTAACAACATCGAGTAGCAACATCATGAGTAGCAACATCCAAAGTAACATCATCGAGTAGAAGCATCATGAGTAGTAGAATCCAGAGTAACAACATCATGAATAGCATCAATACTTAGGAAATTTTCATGCTCTGCAACATTAATCCTTAGTAGTAACTCCTACAAAAAGACAACAAATAAATAGTAACAATATTTACTATATCTATATCTATATCTATATATATATATATATATATATATATATATATATATATATATATATATATATATATATATATATATATAAGAGCGAGGATGCAGAGGAAGAGTTATCTGCTCTGATAACCTTCAAACCAGATTTCTCAGATAGATCTTTGATGAAAGCATCCTCAGAGGATGGGCGGTGGTATAGTCTTAGGTGATGTCCATTTGCTACAAAATAAGTGTGTGTATCATAAATTTTTATTAGCCTGATTGTTCCATTATCAAATACAACGTCCACCTCATAAGGTCCCATCCAATGAGTGCAAATATTTCCCTTAAAATCCTTAAAGTAGGAGTCATAAATTAATTCCTAATCTCCCCTATGAAAAACCTTGTTCTTGATAAACTTATTGTGTCATTTCATCCTCTGCTGCTGAATAGCAATAGTCCTATGGATAGCCATTGAACGAATTTCATCTAGTTCATTAACCTGAGACAATCGCTATTTTTGGGCATCTCAAAGATCCAAACCTACTTCAAGAGTAGTTCTGAGCGTACTGATTCCAAATTCTATTGGAAACAATGGGGATTTCCCATAAACCAACTAGAATGGTGAAAGCCCAGTTGTGTTCTGCCATGTTGTTCTGTATGCCTAGAGAGCTTCAAGAAGCTTTTGAGCCCAATCCCGACGATGGTATGCCACAAGTTTTGTTAAGATATTTTCCAATGTCTTGTTTGTGCTTTCCACTTGTCCATTCGCCTGGGGGTGGTATGGAGATGCCACCCTGTGCTTGAACCCATATTACTACATAAGCTTTTCTATCATGTGTGATGTAAATTGTGCTCCTCCAGCTAAAAAAATCTCCCTCGGAGTACCATAATGAGCAAATATTTCTTCAAATAAAAAATCTGAAACCGCCTATTCTGTTTCTTTCGCAACAACTTTGGCTTCTACCCACTTAGTCACGTAATCAATACAGACCAAAATGTGAACCTTTTTCTAGGAGGGTGGGTTGAAGGGTCCAACGAAATCGATAGCCCATTTCTCAAAAGGTTTGGGAACTACTTGTGGCTACAAGGGCATTTCATTAGATTGACCGGGCTACCCCATGCGCTGGAAACTATCACACCTTCAGACATAATTTCGCACATCCCGAAAGATAGAAGGCCAGTAATACCCCATTTGTAACACCTTATGGCCTGTTCTTTTATCTGAAAAATGCCCCCCACAAGGGTAATTATGGGAATCCTTCAACATTTCATAAATATCATCCTCAGATACACAGCATCGAATCTGCTTATCGGCTCCTTTCTGAAAGAGGTACCCTACCATCCTGGAATATCAGGCACTGTGATGAATAATTTTTCATTGTTCCTTGTATGAAAAATGATGGGGCACCTTCCCTGTAGCAATATAGTTAGAAATATCTACATACCATGGAGGGTTAGTAGAAATTGCAAAAATATGCTCATCGAGAAAAATATCTTCTATAGGTGTGCATTCATCATTATTATCCATTTTGGATAGAAAATCAACAACTACATTATATTTTCCTGGTTTGTCTACTATTGTGATATCAAATTCTTGAAGCAATAGCAACCATCTTGTAATGCGACCAGGAGTAATATGTTTATTCATCAAATACCTTACTGCTACATTATCAGTATGTATGAAATTAGGATACCCGATGATGTAGTGCCGAAACTTGTTGATAGCATAAATGAAAACTAGGAATTCTCTTTTACGCACAGTGTAATTCAATTTAGCAGGAATTAAATTCTTGTTGACGTAGTAAACTCCATACGATGTCTTGTCTACCTGCTATCCTAAGGTTGCCCCTACTATTGTCTTAGAGGCATCAATATGTATGTGAAATGGTAATTCCAAATTAGGTACTCAAATTATTAGAGCCTTACAAACTAGTCCCTTGATTTCTGTGAAAGCTACTTCATAGTATTATGTCCACAAAAATTCTACATCTTTTGTTAGCAATTGAAAAAGTGGATGTGCCATTTTAGCAAAATTTTCTATAAAACGTCTGTAATAACTAGCACAAGAAATAAATATATGTACCTGTGCGGGTGTCTTAGGTACTGGGAAGTGTAGTATTACCTCTACCTTGGATGGATCAACTCGAATTCCAGCAGCTAAGAGAAAATATCCCAATACTATTCCTTCTTCCCTCATCATATGGCATTTAACTGTACTCAGAGATACATGGGTCTGCTAACCTCTTTTGAGTACTTTTTCCATATTCACCAATCCTTATTCAAGTGAGTTCCCATATGGAGTAAAATCATCCATATATATTTCAACGCTGTCATCGACTAAATCATAAAAAAATCCCAGAATTTCCCTCTGGAAGGTTGCAGGTGCATTACACAGACCAAATGGGAGGACCCTGTATGTAAAGGTCCCCCATGGGCATTTGAAAGTTGTTTTATCTTGGTCTTCTGGGGCTATTTGGATCTGATTATACCCGCTAAACCTGTCTAGGAAGGAGAATAACTTCTTCCAACCAGGGTGTCCAGGACTTGGTCAATGAATGGCAAAGGGAAATGGTATTTTTGAGTTGCCTTGTTTAGCTCCCTATAGTATACGTAGATCCTCCATTTACCATTATTTTTGGGAATGATAACCAGTGGGGACACCCATTGTCTATCCGAGATGGGGTAAATGAAACCTACATCCAGTAATTTCTACAATTCTTCCTTGAAAATGTTCCTTAGAGCAGGATTCATTCTTCGTTGGGGTTGTGTCACAGGGCGGAAATCTTCCTTAATATAAATATGATGAGAACATAAACTAGCAGGGATCCCCTTCATGTTGGTATAATCCCAGGTGAAAGCTTCTAGATGGTTTTGAAGGACTTTTGAGATTTTCTTTATCTCAGATTCTGATAGATTCAAGTTGATATTGAGTGTCTTCCTTGGTTCAATTTCAATTTGGATACTATCATGGGATGAATTTATAGGAATTTATTCAATTTCATCTTCTCTTTCAATATTTTCATGTGTCTCACAGCTCATGGCAGACTCTAAAATTTGACGAGTTGAATCGGAAACAGAATAGGGATCATTAAAAAAAGTGTTAATGGTATCATCCTCAGTTTTTTTTTTGAATTGAAGAGCCTACCCAATAGTAAGGATTGGTATAAATTCTTCATTATCAAGTTCAAACTCTTCCATTGGCAGAGGTTTTTGTCTAACTAATCGTTTCTCAGATGGGCTAGGTTCCGCAGGAGGACAGAGAGTGGGGTTCTTTGTAACCGTCCCATTTAATATAATCATATGTCCAGATTGAAACCCAATATAGGCATCTGCGGTCGCGAGCCAAGGTCTTCCCAAGATCAAGGGATGGCCGTAGACTAGGGATCGTATCTGTAATACAAGGAGGTCCTAGGGATAGTGCCATGAGTCCACCAAAATAGTAACGTCCTCCAACTTCCCTACAGGTTTAATTGTAGACCTATCTGCCAATTCCAAGATAGTAGGGGTTGGCTTAATTTTTTCAAGACTTAATGCATTCATTGTTTCGGAGGTAATGATATTTATGGAAACACCCAGATCTACAAGTACATTTAGGATTTCAACCCCATTGATTTGTACCATTAGAATCGGGTTCCCTGGGTCCCCATATTTTACAGGTATAGTTTTTCCTAGCATGATGTCAGATAGTCTACCCATCACATGAATGGTTAACGGATCCCTTGGTTTCTTCCCAGGTTTCTTAGAAAAATATTCTTTGAGAGTTTTTTCATATATAGGTACATCCTTCATAGCTTGGAGCAAGGGTATTTTAATGAAAATATTTTGTAATTCCCCCAGGAAGTCAAACTCTACTTGAGGGCTTTGTTTACTCAGAGTTAATCTTTCAGGATATGGTGGAGTAATTGGACGACCCTGGTTAAGAGTAGGTTGGGGAGGTGTTTGATTTATCATGTTTTGGTCTGGTTTATCCAAAAATGTTTTTGGTTCTGGTTCTATAACTTCATTTTCAATCTGTTCTATGATGATAGGTGAAGTTGGAGCATTCACTACCCATCTAGGTCATAAGTTTATCTCATTAAGAAATGTAGTAGAAATTCTATGTGATGGAAGGTTAAGAGTGTCATTTTGTTGGACCCATTTATTATTAGGATTCGGATTTGGTTGGATAGGAATTTGGGGTCGAATGGATGGGTTTCCTAGAGGTACGTTGGAGGGCAACTGAAGTTGTTTTTATGGCATAGATTGGCGAAACTTCCCAGTAGGAGAGTGTCCATGCTAGGTTTGAGCCAATAAAGGTTTCAAACTAGTCTGGGGAACCCATTGTTGCCAAGGGGAATATTGATACTGAGACCACATTGGTGAAAAAGGTACATACTAGGGACCCATATTAAAATTATTAAAATACTGAGATGTGTCCTAGGGCATACCTGGATTCATAATTGGTGGTCGAGTTTGCCATGGCTTCTTCGATCCCATGAAGTACAGTTGATCTACCACATTTTCTTAACTTTCCCCTTGAAAAATTTCCTTCGGCAAGGAAGGGCACGAACTGGTCACATGGGTCTTTTCGCAAATTGCGCAGGCTTCAACTGTGTTTAATGCGAATTCTTTTAGTGGATGCTTCTTTTTGCATTGTGGCATAATATAGCCATAGTCTTCTCCAACTCCATTTTTTTTCGTCTTACTTTCAAAGTGTCATATGGGTGGATAATGTACTTAGGATATGAGTCGTTAGATTATTTAGTAGGTTTCTGATTCCTGCCTTTGTGACCCCTCCACCAGATTTTTTTGATGACCGAATTCCTTGTCCATTTCTTGCAGCCCCTTGTGAACACTGAATGCACAACTCACAGATAGTGTCGAAGTCTTCCTTCAAAACGTCCCCCTTTCCTACTATGCTCAAAAGTTGTAGGGAATATTCCCTAAGTGCTTGGGGAAATATGATCTTGAGAATATCTTTGTCCATGTCACTATGGCCTGATATTTGTAGTATGTATTTGAATCATTCCACACAATCTTCCATATTCTCATCCTCTTTATGTGCAAACTTAAAAATATCCTCTTTGATGTCACGAGATTTACAATAATCCTAATAATTATCCAAAAATACTTCCTTCATCGCATCCCATGAGGAAATAGTCTTCCCCCCTAAACCCATGACCCATCATAGGGTTTTCCCTTTTAAAGTAGCAGGAAATATTTAAAACTTCTGAGCATCGATGATATAATTGTACCTCGATAGACAATGTCAAATTCAGAGAGGAATGAATCAGGGTCTTCAGAGGAAAGGCCATGAAAATTAGGTAGAGCAGTTAAAGGAATGGGCTTCATCGATGCATCATCTATAATGTTTCCAATTGGGAAATAATAGAGGAACTTGTAGGTGCCATGAATATCCTCCAATACTCACCCAGGATTTCAACTAGTTCTGCAACTGATAATTTGGGTGATTCAACTACAAGAATTTTCACAACACTCCCTTGGTCTCGTGGTGATGTGAACTCCTATATGAGTTCTTCTTCCCAATTGGAATTTCTCAATTCAAATGTAGGAGGTTTCACAACACTCCCTTGGTCTTGTGGTCATACGAACTCCTTCAGGAGTTCTTCTTACCAATTGGAATTTATCAATTCAACTACAGGAGGTTTCATAACACTCCCTTGGTCTCGTGGTGACGCAAACTCCTTCAATATTTCTTCTTCCCAATTGAAATTTCTCAATTCTTCTGACCCTCTGCTTGCTATTTCTTCCCTCTCTGCTGGCAGCAGGGGTATACCTTCCACTGATATCTTATTTATTTCTCCTTCTGTTGTTGAAATAATTTCCTCTGGTACCATGGATGGCACTGGCTTCTTAACCAACTTCCCTTTGGACTTTGTCTAAACCCTTACCCTGACAGCAGCATGAGAAAATGCTTTTGATTTAGCTTTGCAATGATCTCCTAGATATATGTCTTCCTTCCCAGATCCTTTCCCTTCTTTAGGGGTCTTCCTCTGCACCTCTTTTTTAGATCTTTGTTCATGCACTTGGTGGGAAGAAATAATTAAAATAATACAAGCGCTCAAGACCCAGAGAAGGACAGATAGTTTCCTCCCTAGGATGAGAGTGTGGATTCAAAAATGAAATCAAATAAACTAAAAAAAATCAAAGTTCAGGACCTGAAGTAGGGTGATCAAATACCCTCCTCGAGACAAGAAATTGGCCCTTAGGAAAAATAATCAAAAAGTAGGAAAGAAAAATACTATGCTCAGGACTAAAAGAAAGGTAACAAATTCCCTCCCTAAGGTGAGAGAACCAAAAAAAAAAAAAACAAAGAAAACAGAACACTACGCTCAGGACTTAGAGAAGGGTAATAAATTCCCTCCCCAAGACAAGAGATTAGTTCTAAAAAAAACAATGAAAAAGCAAAGAAAACAGAACACTACGCTTAGGAATTTAGAGGAGGGTAATGAATTCCCTCCCTAAGATGGGAGACTGATCCTTAGATCAATTGCAGATCATATTCTTGCACCTGTTAGCCCTCCCCAGCAGTTGGCACCAAAATGTTGGTGTGAAAGTGTGAACAAATATTGAAACCATTTTTCCACATTAATTATCAATCTAGGTGCATTGGTTATTGCAAGACTAACACGCACAGTATATGCAAAATAAATAACATAATCCACTATTGAATCATAGGTTTAATAATTAAAAAAAGTAAACTACTGTAACAATAATTCAAGATAAACTGTGGAACTATAAAAGCATTCACAAAAATTACAGAATCATATTGGAACAACAGTTACAAACACAAACAGAAATGCGAAATCAACAAAAGGGAAATAACACATCACCCAATCAGAAGAGTGGGCCCAACTCTCTGATCAAGGCTGTGGTAAACTCACAGCTCATAAATAGAACAAAAAAACGATGTGCATTCAATTGATTAAAAAACACTTATGTTACAATATAGGTCTCTTCACGCTTAACCCCGATTCACAACCCTGAGGCCTTTCTTATACAAATGTTCAGGAAAACCGTATTTCCCCTTTAACAACTAGATATCTAGAAATATACATTTGCTACAAAAACCAACTAGTCTCCCAGAGGAAAACACGAAAGGCCTAATATAGATCCAAGGTAAGTTGGAATCTGTTGCGCTGTTGCAACATATCGAGATAATCCTGAGAATTCAGAGTTGTTTCATGAATTGCAAATGTAACCCCTTTAATTTTAGAATTTGTGGAAATAACGGAGTTAATACTTGCATAGGTTAAATATCCACGACTATTAATTTATTAATCAAACATTCCATATAAGATAGTGGGAAGGGATTTACATCGTGTGTTTAGAACAATTAATGATACAAAGAGGTAGAAAGGTGGGTGAAAATAGAAGAGAAAAGTCTACATATTTGGTACCCAACAATGACACTAAATGAAAGAGTAGTATGTGGGTTTGTGTATCATAGGGAATAGCCCAATATATATGCAATGTACAATCGATAAGTGTTCCATTATTTAACGAAACCTCATAACCATCTATACTAAGTATTTTGGTTTTTTCAAGCCTCAATTCTTAATCAATACTTTGGATCCTCTAGATTATTATTGGAAGTTTAACATGGGACTAGCCCCACATGTGAGTAATAGGGATTGATGTGTCATCGACTCGGTGCCATTATGGTCAAAGTAACACCATCCTCCCACATTAACCAAAGCTAATCGGTCCATTGGAGTAAACATGTGACGAAGTGTTAATATGATATGATTCAAATTCTCAAGTATAGTTAGGGAAGTGGAACTGACATGACACAACCAATATGACCTCCCACACATTCTACAGAACCTTCGAGAGCCAACCAACCCTTCTAGGTGATAAATCCATAAGATAACTTGACATTTTACTGATATGGACCCTCAGGTGCTCCCATGAAAATCCATGCATGCGACTGAGGCCTTCCAGTTGCTCCCAAAACAAGGCATGCTAGCAAATGTGGAATTTTCAGATAGTTCTGTGCCAGGGACCCCAGATTCTAAGCCACTTTTTTAGGGTTAGGTCTCAGGACAATGCTGAGAACTTCATGAAACTCCCAAAAATGATAAATAACATTGAAACAAGGTTAATAAAGAAAATATTTGATCAAATACTTGACCATACCCCTACTAGCCATGACAGGGAATTTCGTAAAACATATCACAAATATGTAAACTACATGGAATTACAACAAATATGAGCATAGGGGTCCCATACTTATTTGAAAATCAATAAGAAACATTGATACCTTATCACAATATTTTCATTATTATCTATTAGTTCATATATTCATTGTTCATTTAGTTTCTAATCAAAACATGATGAGAAACATGCATCAAGTCTATCATAAAACATACTCATAACCAACATATAACCAACAAAAATAATAAGGATATAACAACCATAAATACCACATATGAATAAGTATATTTACCCATTGAATACAAGAGGGAAAGATATACTATTAAAATGTGTAAAGTGCAACCAGGTCAAGGAATTCCACGTTCCATCAAACCATAGAATAGGTTGAACCAAATATTTATTTCAGTCAGTTGCCCCCATGCCATATTCCAAGCATGAATGTGGGATCTCATAGAATAAACCAAACAAAACCAAACTAGTGATTCCAGAGGCCAAAACGCCTCAACCCAAACCAATGATTCCACCTCACAGTCAAACATCACTAACCATCGCCAGATTGATCTCTACCCAAGTTTTCTGGATTTCCAGAGAATTTTTTCCAATGAAGGCATATGGGACTAGTAACTCAACCCAAAACCATAAGGAACTTGAGAACCAACTAGAAAAAAAAAAGGAAAGAAACCCACAACAACATAGATATCTAGGAAATGGAAAGGATTGGGAAAACCACTGTCAATCCAGGAAATCTTCCATGCGAATGACAAATCATAACCAAGAAACCAGATGCATATTATCCCATGCATGCCAAAACTAGCAAGGAAATCATACATGCAACTCCATACCTAAAAGAAAATATGTTATAGTTGTTGATCCTAATGTCATATTGTACTTTTTACTTTTAATTTTCATTCTTGCTCCAAATCCCAAGTATGCTAGACTCCTCCAAGAGTGCTAAAAACCAAACTCTAAGTGTCCAAGAGTATGAGAGAGAAAGTGAATAGAATGAGAGCTCCAAAACTGAATTGACAAAAGGTTACAGTGACCAAAGTTGTGTGCTGATCCTCATAAGACTTTTTATTAATGAGGCCTCCATTTTCTTCAATTTCCATTAGTTTCCTTCATTTTACTCCTCACATGGAACCTACGACCTTTAACCTTACTTTTATCCTGTTTCCATTATTTTCATAAATAAAATGCCAATAAATGCTACTTTTCCTTTCCAAAGCCTTTTCCATTGCCTTTACCAATTTTCATAGCCATTAATTAATCACAAGTGATTCCCATCACTATTTTTTTTTCCCAACATTTAGCTTGGAATACATGTCCCATGACCACAATCTTATTTTACCTTTATTAACTTTATTACATGGATTTTTTACTAGGGTTGTTATAATAAATAACATAGGTCAACTTGGAGGGGGCATAACTTCAACCATTTAACTTTGATTAAGGTGATTTCCTTAATATTAAATTTTTTTTTGTATGCAGAACAACTTGATGAGTTGAGTTCTATTGTTGGAAATTTTGCATTGAAAAATGTGTATTTATATGCCTAAAATCAACCTCAAAGCCTTTAAATAATAAGTCACCAAACTAGGGGCATGCTTAAAATAGGCCTTGCAAAATAATTCATCCAATTTTTCCACTTATAAAGTACAAATTTAGATGAAAAATTATATTACTAATAGCACCTATAATCGCTCCCCTCTTTGGTATAAATTCACAATTGGTTGTAACTACTAGAATCCATTTAAATAGTCATTGTTGATGACATTTTAATTAAAACTTCTAAGCTCCATTCTACATTATGGATATATAATAAAGCAAAATTTGAACCTTATTACTTCCCTAGTTGGCTAATTTAATGTGTGAGTCTTGACCTCTTGCAATAATAATATCTTGGGATCAAGTGATGGAGAACCATTATGTGTTGGGATGAAAATAAGATGGTATGTATCCTCCTACCCTTTCCTTTGTTTTACATGTACATGCACAAGCTTCCCTTTCTAAATCCTTTTCTGTTTCCTTTTCCAATTTCCATATCCATTAATTAATCACAAGTGATCCATGTCACTATGTTTTTTTCCCAACATTAAGCTTGGAATATGTGACCATAATAATATTTTACCTTTATTAAATTTATTACATGGATTTTTACCAGGGATGTTATAGAACCCTCCCCCTTGGGGGAAAACCTTCCTCGATGTTCAATGACACCAACAACCAACAAGGCTACTGAAAGAAAAACATACTACTCATGGAGCTTGTAACTTAGCTCGTTGTAGTATATACAATGATTATCCCGTTGAGAATAAAACCAACATGACAACCATAATGAAACAAAACCCATAATTCTTATTGGAGCTTTATAAAACATATCATGGTGGTATTTACATCCATATACATATATACACATATACACATACCGAAACATCATACTTAAACATATAACAAAATATGTTTGCTCAACCAATGAATAGAGAATGATACATAGCCAGGATCTGAGCTTCCATCTCATATTTAGCTTGATTGGGCCCAAAGTGCTTCCATTGCACCTTAACCTACTCGTTTTCTTGGTTCCTGAGCATGAACATATTTCTTTACAAGATATGATGAGGTTCTAGCTGGAATTCTCCTTATGAATCCACCTGCAATACAGACCAGTCAATCACATGAAGAAACATATTTAACATACTTCTTAAGTAATGACACATAGATCACATCATGGAATTTTAGTTTCAGAGGTAGTGCAAGTCGATATCATACTGGTCCAATCCTTTCAATAATCTTGAAAGGCACACAATACTGAGGTGCCAGCTTGGCACATGATCCAATACTCAAGGAGATATTCTTGGGATTGATGCAAAAAGTACACATGTTCCCCAAATTGAAACTCCTTAAACAAATTGTTCTTATCTGCATAAATTTTTTGTCTATCTTCCGCTACCTTGAGATTCTTCTTGATTACTTGCATTTCTAGTTCCTTCTCTGCCCACATGTCTGTTTCTGTGAACACCATGTTAACTGGATCACCCTAGCTAATGGGATAATTCCAACTCCACCCATAGAGTGCCTCAAATGATCTTATCCTTGAGGACTCCTAATACCCATTTTTGTAAGAAAAATCAACCAACAGAAGGTAATTCTCCCATATCTTATATTGATGCATCACATACACCCTCATCATGTCCTCCAATATCCAATTGACCCTCTTTGTCTTTCCATCAGTCTGCGGATGATTAGTTGTGCTGAAGACCAACTCTATACCCAAACCTGCAAATAATTTTTTCCAGAATCTTGAAGTGAAATTAACATCCTTTTATGACATAATCTTCTTCGGTACACCATGCAACCTCACCACATCTCTGATGAATTCCTGTTCCACATCACTAGCAGAGTATGTAGACTTCACTGGAATGAAGTGTGCTGCCTTTGTCAACCTGTCCACTACAACCATAATAGAATCACATTTTTTAGATTTCCTCAGCAAACCTGTGATAAAATCCACAAAAATGAACTCCCACTTCCACTCTGGAATCAGAATAGGATATAGTAATCCACTTGTATTCTTACACTCTTATTTTACTATTGACAATCCAAGCATCTAGCCACACACTCTATGACTTCTTTCTTCATATTAAACCAATAATAAAATTTCTTCATTGTTGTCAATGTCTTATGATATATTGTGTGACCTGAATAAGATTTAGCGTGAAATTCCATAAAGATAAGCTTCTTGAGCTCACTTCTATATGTCACATATATCATGTCCCTAAACCTGAATAAGTCATATGTTGTGAGATGATAATCCACATCCTAATCACCTATACCATGTTGTAAGTTATGCCTAAGCTCCCTATACCTGACATCCTATTAACCTTCCTTTAAGTCATGATCCTATAGATATGTCCCATCTGCGTGATAAGAGCATCTGCAAACTTGTTCTCTTTAACTTTAATTTATTTGATCTCAATTTCAAACTCATTGATTATGGCCAACCATCTAGCTTTCAGATTCATTTTTTCAAATAGATACCTCAATCCACTGTGATCACTCATCAGTATCAACCTCCTACCAAGAAGATAGTGCCTCCAAATATTCACTGCATGAATTATTGCTGCCAACTCAAGATCACATGTCAGATAATTCTACGCATGCACATTCAACTTTCGTGACTCATAACATAATACCTATCCTTCTTGCATAAGAACTCCACCAAGCCCTCTTTTGCAAGCATCTGTACACACTAAAAATTATTTATCTAAATCTGCAATATTTAAAACTGGAGCATTTGTGAACAACTTCTTCAACTATTCAAAGTTGGTTGCACATTCCTATTTCCATTCAAATTTCTTACATTTCCTTTGAAATGATGTAATAGGATCAGAAATATATGAGAAGTTCCTAGTGAACCTATTTTATTAAAATTCTAGTGGAATGAATTATATTACCTCATCCACATTCCTAGGAGATTCCCATTCCATGATAGCCCTTATATTTTCTGGATCCATTACAATGCCTCCCTCTGAAACCATATGTCTGAAGTAATGTACCTCTATCTAAAACAAAACTACATTTACTAAGCTTATCATATAGCTGATGTTCTCTAAAAAAATTCAACACTGCAGCTAAGAGCTCGACATTTTCTTCCTCATTATTAGAATATACCAATATATAATCAATTAATACAATAAGAAATTTTTCAATATAAGGACACAACAAATTATTCATCAAGCCCATAAAAGTAGCTGAAGCATTATTCAAACTAAATGTAACTAGGAAAAACTAATAATGGCCATACCTAGAATGGAAAGTTGTCTTGTAAACTTCCTCATATTTGATGCATACCTAATGGTATCCTAATTGTAGATCAATATTCGAGAACATTGTTGCTCCCTCCAACTGAGCAAACAAGTCATCAATCCTCAGCAACAAATACCTGTTTTTAATGGTCACCTTGTTCAACTGCATGTAATTGATGCACAACCAGAGAGTACCATCCTTCTTCTTTGTGAACAACACTAGTGCACCCCACGATGACAAAATTTTCCTGATGTATCCCTTATCAAGAATTTACTTCAACTACAACTTCAATTCTACTAACTCTAGAGTTCTCATCTTGTATGGTTCCTTTGGTGTTGGTGATGCCCCTCATACCAACTCAATGGAAAATTCCACTTCCCTGTGAGGTGTAAACTATGAAATATTTTCTGGGAACACATCCTAAAACTTCTGTAGAATTGGGTACCTTCCCAAAACATCCATATCATCAAATTCCTTACCTTTTTCATTGTAAATATGCACTATGAATAACACACACAATTTCCTATGTTTGTGTTTTGTCTGCATAATTCACCTGCCTTTTATCCAATGCTGCATAAATCCGAGGAATACTCTTTCCAACATCCTCCACTGTCTATGCCTCCCGATCACTATAAATCCACAATCTACCACCCTCATGTTTTGTATAATGTCACCTGTGATGATCCTTTCCACAAATCCAACACTATAAAGGGTTCCAACCTACACCCTTGTTATGATCCTCATATTGAACTTCATGTCCTATGTTAGATGCATTGAAATTTTTACTTGGTGGTAAAATCTCTTTGTTACGTGTGTCCTAAGGCCTTGTTTTCTTCTATCCCATTTTCCTTTTTTCTTTGCATTAGCTCTCCAATCCTACTTAGTCTCAGATTTGGGCTTTGATTTATCATAACAATGCTTTGGCTTCCTAGTGGCTTCCTCCAATGATCTAGGCTCATTGAAATCAATCCTACCCTTGAATTTTATTGACATCCCACTCATGAATCTCTAAATATTCACTTTCTCCTCATTTAGATAAGGAAAATACCTCAATGACTCCAAGAATATGCTAGTGTATTCCTCATCGATCATAGGTCCCATATTTATCTTGTAGAATTATTTTTCCCTGTCATCATAATATCTCTTTTGTAGGTACTTATTCCTTGATAGTCTCTCAAACTCACTCCAAGTCAACTCTTCTTCATGAATATCTTTGAAATTCTTTACATATTCCCCCCAAATATAAGCTTTACCTTTAAGAATAAACATAGATATTATGGCCTTCATATTGTCTGAGTAATCATGCAACCAAAAATACTTATTTATTCCAAGCAATAAATTTTTTTAATCCTTTGAATTCTTCATTTCTCCATCAAAGGTAAGTTTCTTTTCTTTCTTGAACTCACTCGGAAAATATCCCCTATCATTCCTCTTGTAAGGATGATAAAAATGATGATCATGATACCTGTAAGAACTAGAAATAGAATAGAACTTGTGTCCAACGTCTATCTTATCCAGTGTATCTATGAACCTTAAATTTTTGATCATGTCATCTCTATCCAACCTGTGCCCACTGTTGTAGCACAATTATACTCAGCAAAAAATCGGGAGAAGCTCTGGGAAATTTAAGGTTGCTGAGGAAAAATTATCGAAGTGAAACAAGTTCAAGGAGAATTCTCTCGCTCCTGGTTGCTTCAATTACAGAGTCAGTTGAGATCTGAAGAAAGGTGTGAAAACATTTATGCACTGTTATGTGATATAATTTGTCACCTCTTATCTGATAAACATGGAACGGTTGAATGGATTGAAGGTTCGAAAATTGATAGCAGAAAGTAATTTCCTGAACTCGTATTGCATTTGATCATTATGCTTTGTTTGATATGCATCAACTCTGCAGGAAACCTAGCAGATTATACTCAATTACTGTGGAAAATATTTAAAGATGGTCAGATTACAAATAATTTTCCTTTCAAATTCAGAGAGAACATGTTACAACTATTACGAAAGGGTTCTTCAAACAAAAAGACATTCTTAATTAATCTTTCTAAGCAATGAGAGGTATTGACAATCTCCTGGTGATGATTAATTTGAACAAATCTCATGAATATATTCATCATGATAAAGATTTAATAATTCTGCCAGAGGAGAGCCTTGTATCCAAAGAATTTGTCATTCGAGCTATCTTTCAGGGAAAAATGGGCATGGGAGTGAAACAGTGGTTCGTGCTCTTATTTTATCATGTGAATAAGGAACACTTGGCATATGAAATTCTTTCAATCCTTTGGAAAGGCGTGTTGTTAGAAGGCGGCATTGGAAGTAATAAGTTTGTATTAATGGTCTGGACATTAGTGGCCATATCTCATGGCTTGCTAATCTTGACAGCAAAACTCTGGCAACTTTCAGATGTAGCAGACATATGTTTTCCTCTTTGCCAAGTGGGCTTAGCTGGATTATAGTTTGCTTTGAGCTTTATTTTGAATACCAACTATGAAATGTATTGATCAGTTATAGCTTTCCCTTGCCAGAACCTGTATAGAGTGATTGTTTCAGCAATCTATTCAGTGGAGATTGGTTTTGTATATTTCTTATGCCCACTGCTGCCTATCTCTGGTCCAGTATGTGGTACTATAGTAGGTTTTCTTTACTCACATGGGCCTCAGCTATACAGCAATTTGAACTCATGGATCTTCCTACTTCCCAAGGACACGAGGGCTGGAGATTCGGAACAACTTACTAAAACCATAAACATGGTTTGGAGGTTTCGAGCTTGCACATATGACAATTCAGTTACAACAAGCCCATATATATGTGCTATGTGTGAGACCCCCAAATTTGAGTTCATTGGGTCACCTGAGGTTCAAGTGCATTCTCATGTGGCAGGGTTAGTGTGGAACTGTGCCAGGTGTACATATGGAAATTGTGTTTTCTTTCACAACTGTGAAATTTGTGGAACAAATCGTCCTGTCATTGATTAGGGAAAGGCTTTTACAATAATATTCCTGTCATCTGACCATGTATGAAGATTCTCATTCTGGCATGCTGTCAAATTATTCAAGTAAGATTGTTGGGTTGAGTTCTCTTACAAAGTTGAAAGAATAAGAGAGAGTTGAGAACACCGCTAAAAAGTTCGTGTTTCCACAGCAGGATGATTTTATTAATAAAATAGGAAGAAGTTCCAGTGCCAAGTTGAAGAGAAAAACCCGAGCAGGCATCATGGCATAACTCCTCGTGTTTTTGAGTGATTGTTTGCACGAATCCAAGTAGAAGAGCATAAAAATGTTGGGAAGCAACTACATTATCAATGTCGCTATTCATTCCTGGAGAGATATAATGAGAAAATTACAGATTTGTTGGATCCTACACAGAGAAATCTTCAGATTAGAGAAGACACAAAAAATGGGGTATATGTGGAAAATATTACAGAGGAATATGTTGCCAGCATGGATGATGTAACTCATATTTTTATCTGAGGCCTATTTGAAAATGGTGTCCATCATGTGTAGCGTGTTCCAGTAACGGAAAAATCAAGTCACATCCATACTAGTGCTGCGTCAGTTTCCATTCTTCCTCAGGCTGATGAGGTTGATGTGCAATTGCACAATGAGGATTTGAGAATTGATACTTATCGATCAGGTGGAGCAGGAGGTCAACATGTAAATACAACGAGCAGTGCTAATTCACGTCACTCACTTTCCAATAGGCATTGTCATAACCATTCAAGATGAGCGATCACAACACAAGAACAAAGCTAAAGCACTGAAAGTTCTATGTGCGGAACTTTATGAAATGGAAGGACAGAAACTCCATTCCGGCAGGTCTAAGCTCCGTTTTGAACAAATTGGCATTGGAGACAGGTCAGAGCGGATTAGGACATATAATTACTCCCAAGGCCGGGTAACTGATCATCGAGTTGGGATAACTTATCATTCAATAGAAGATATCGTGCAGGGTGAAAGCTTGGGTATTTTCTTTGATGCTCTTATTTCTGAAGCAAGAAATGGATGCAATTTCTTCATTCAGTGATATCTCCTGAATCCTGATATTGCAATTGCTTCCTAGAATGGTCAGAAATGGTTCTGGTGGCTCACAATTACATAAAGGAGAAAATGAAGATAATGTCGAAGCTAAATTGATGACTTCGACCATTTGGCTCAGATCCAACGGTTTGCGGGGGGATAAATTAAACGAAGTCTATGAGATCTAGTACCCCTCGTAAATGGTTTGATTTAAACCACTTTTTACAAAATCGACGGCCATGATATATTACGGCACCTCCGATCCATTTCTTAGAAACCGCTATCATTACCCCCCGTAGGTAGTTTTGGGTTTTCCAAAACCATGGGTGATTTTGTTGATTTATACATATGGCTGTAATGGTGGGCCCCAAAGATACCATTCGTTCTTTTCACTTTGCACTAGCGTAGGATATTATCTTTGGTTTTATATTATATATTATATATAATATTAAAACAAATATTTTATAAATTAAAATAATTCCAACATTTCCAAGAATCAGTTTCAAAACTGATCATAACAGTTAGGAAGTTAGTTCAGAAGGCAGATATAAAAGCAGAGATAGGAGGAGGAGTAGAGGTTCCTGGTTTTTGGACCTTGAAGCCAAGTTTTTATACTGAAGAATGAAAAATCTATGAATGAGTATGCAAGTTCCTGTCATTCTGTTTGTGCTGAAAAGTTTTTCTAGTTTACATAATGTTTTCCATCTGTGATTAAAATAGAGTAAGAGCAGCGGGTCTCTTTATACATATGTATTTAAGAGTTAAACACACCTTAATGCGTGCTCCTCTGTTTTAACTTTTTCTCTACTTAATTCTCCAGGGTTTTGAAATGATAGATTCTGTTTGAAGCAGCATATCAGATTAAAATCTTCTTCTCTTTTTCTTCCGTTCATTCATTTCAGCATAAGTGGGATATAGCATTGCAGAACATCCATGGTTTTTTATTTAATGGTTACATAATCAATATTTGAGGTTTAAAAGTCAGAGACAGATATATTTTATTTTGTGACATAATCCTTAATGTCTTGAGCATGGATTCCTTTACACAACAAGGAATTGTTTCTCAAGGTACAACATTAATTGGCGCTGTTGCCAGGGATCGAAGAAGCGAATTTCATTTCCCTAGGTTTTCTTTCTACTTCCTCTGGTTGTTTAGTAAGGAGGAAGTTTTTGGCTGTGTTTACTTTTTCAGAATTCTCATTTTCAAAAAGCCAAACGCGAGGTCAAATACCTTGCAGCAGAGGGTTTCATAATCCCTTGTTTTTTATGGTGAACAAGATTCAGATTTAAATATTGGTTGTTTATTATTCACCCGGCGACTCCACGGATGAGGGTTTCATTAGATGAAGAATTTTTCTGGCAAGAAGATGAGAAAGTATCATGGAAAAAACATGTACCATAATTTCCGTTTTTTAAAGGAGGTTCTATTTTTTACTGTCAGTTTAGTGGTCTATTTTCCCTTTTATATTAAAAGGATTGTTTCCTGCTTTATTTTCTCAGATGATTATAAAGCCCAAAATGTAAATTCATTATTGGAAAAATTTTCATGAAGTAAATTTACACAAGTATCTAAATATGAAAGGAGGGATGTGATTGTTAGTATTACAATCCCTAAGCTAATCACTACAAGCCTGGCATAAAGGTGATGATTCCTCATCTTTGGATGATAATATTTTTCTTCACAAGAAATTGACTGTTTTTCAGTACAAAAACAGAGAAATCTTTAAACCCCTGAAGCTGCCTACTATTCTCCATCAATATCCTTCAAACGGATTCAAGTCCTTGCCAAGTTTCTCCGGGAAGGAGAAGGATATTTCAGCTAAATCACATATCTTGGAATTTGAATACTTTCTGGACAGATTTCAAATTACTTATGAAGACATAGCTTTAAGGATGTTTTGCCATTCTTTAAAATAGGATGCTCAGCAATGGTTCCAGTATTTGGAAGTAGGTTCAATTAATTCCTGGAAAAATCTTCAAGATTTATTTCTTGCATATTGGGGTGAGAATAATTCATATGAAGAGCACCTCTTGGAATTATATTCTATCCAAAGATGAAGCAATGAATCAATTTCTGAGTTTAATAGGAGGTTTCAAAAGATTTATTTCAGCATGCCAGAAGAAATTCGACCTCCAGAGGCAGCAGCTATGGTCTATTATTCTTTCTATTGCCTTGGCTTTTTATCTCAGGGAGAGAAAGCCTAGTAATCTGAAGCTGATGTTTCTTCATGCAAAAGAAATTGAAGATAATGCATGGGCTTGTAGAAATTTTTCCTGCAATGCAGAAAGTCCAAGTTTTGTCAAAGATAAGAGGGCTTGTGAAGGAAACATTGGAATTTCTTTACAAGAGAATGTAAGTTCAGAGCTGAATAAAGTTTTTCAAAAAGTGTCAAAAGGTTCTTATATTGTTGAAAGAAAAGAATCTAATCATTTTGAAGATTCTAGTCAAAAATTAGTTGCAACAGCTGAACTACACTATGAAAGCATGGAAGATAATTGCAATAATTTTGTGAGTAGTGAGGAAAATAGTGCAGTTTCTTAGACCTGTTTGCAAGATGAGGAAAATTTTCGTCAAGAATTGATGTTATATGAAGAGCATCAACATTGTGGAGAGCAAACTGTGGATTTTTATTTTCAGCCTGAATGCCCGCCTACAGGAAGTGGCAGTCAAGTTCCTAACAAACAGTTCTTAATTGAAGGGCCAAACAATGAAGAAAGCTGCCATGTTCAAAGACCTCTACAACATGCTCAAGAAAAGAAGAAAACCAAAGTTTTGTGTCATGATTTTTATGATCCAGTTGCTGAATATATGGCAAATTTCTTTGGTCAGCAACAAGCTTTTATGCAAGGGTATGTACAAAATTTTGTATATGACAGTTTTTCTTGGTACATTTCGCTTTTGATTTTTAAATCTCAACAGTATGAAGGTATTAAATTTGACAAGAAAATGCTGGATTGGTTTCATTGGAAGGTTGAATTCACTTGATTAAGTTCAACCATGCTTATATATAGGAGTTGTACATAAATAAGCTCAGGAGTTGAGCATTCCCAGTTGTAGTATTTCTAGTTTAAAATTTTCAGTTCAAGAATAAATATCCTAGAAGAAGAGTAGGTTTAGAGAAGTTTTGAAATTTTCAGAGATTTTGGATTGAGAGGAAATTCAGTTTGACTTGACTCCATCCCCAATAAAGGCTATTGATCTACAAGTTCTCAGTACTTTGATACCAAAATACTATCCCCAATTGGAGCCAGATGTTGTAGCACAATTATACTCAGCAAAAAATCGAGACAAGCTCTGGGAAATTTAAGGTTGCTGAGGAACAATTATCGAAGTGAAACAAGTTCAAGGAGAATTCTCTCGCTCCCGGTTGCTTCAATTACAGAGTCAGTTGAGATCTGAAGAAAGGTGTGAAAACATTTATGGACTGTTGTGTGATATAATTTTTCATCTCTTATCTGATAAACATGGAACGGTTGAATGGATTGAAGCTTCAAAAATTGACAGCAGAAAGTATTTTCCTGAACTCATATTGCGTTTGATCATTATGCTTTGTTTGATATGCATCAACTCTGCAGGAAACCTAGCAGATAATACTCAATTACTGTGGAAAATATTTAAAGATGGTCATATTACAAATAATTTGCCTTTCAAATTCAGAGAGGACATGTTACAACTATTAGGAAAGGGTTCTTCAAACAAAAAGACATTCTTAATTAATCTTTCTAAGCAATGAGAGGTATTGAAAATCTCCTGGTGATGATTAATTTGAACAAATCTCATGAATTTATTCATCATGATAAAGATTTAATAATTCTGCCAGAGGAGAGCCTTGTATCCAAAGAATCTATCATTCGAGCTGTCTTTCAGGGAAAAATGGGCATGGGAGTGAAACAGTGGTTCGTGCTCTTATTTTATCATGTGAATAAGGAACACTTGGCGTATGAAATTCTTTCAATCCTTTGGAAAGGCGTGTTGTTAGAAGGCTGCATTGGAAGTAAGTAGTTTGTCTTAATGGTCTGGACATTAGTGGTCATATCTCATGGCTTGCTAATCTTGACAGCAAAACTCTGGCAACTTTCAGATGTAGAAGACATATGTTTTCCTCTTTGCCAAGTGGGCTTAGCTGGATTACAGTTTTCTTTGAGCTTTATTTTGACTACCAACTATGAAATGTATAGATCAGTTATAGCTTTCCCTTGCCAGAACCTGTATAGAGTGATTGTTTCAGCAATCTATTCAGTGGAGATTGGTTTTGTATATTTCTTATGCCCACTGCTGCCTATCTCTGGTCCAGTATGTGGTACTGTAGCAGGTTTTCTTTACTCACATGGGCCTCAGCTATACAGCAATTTGAACTCATGGTTCTTCCTACTTCCTAAGGACACGAGGGCTGGAGATTCGGAACAACTTACTGAAACCATAAACATGGTTTGGAGGTGTCGAGCTTGCACATATGACAATTCAGTTACAACAAGTCCATATGTATGTGCTATGTGTGAGACCCCCAAATTTGAGTTCATTGGGTCACCTGAGGTTCAAGTGCATTCTCATGTGGCAGGGTTAGTGTGGAACTGTGCTAGGTGTACATATGGAAATGGTGTTTTCTTTCACAGCTGTGAAATTTGTGGAACAAATCATCCTGTCATTGATTAGGGAAAGGATTTTACAATAATATTCCTGTCATCTGACCATGTATGAAGATTCTCATTCTGGCATGCTGTCAAATTATTCAAGTAATATTGCTGGGTTGAGTTCTCTTACAAAGTTGAAAGAAAAAGAGAGAGTTGAGAACACCGCTAAAAAATTCGTGTTTCCACAGCAGGATGATTTTATTAATAAAATAGGGAGAAGTTCCAGTGCCAAGTTGAAGAGAAAAACCCGAGCAGGCATCATGGCATAACTCCTCGTGTTTTTGAGCGATTGTTTGCACGAATCCAAAAAGAATACCATAAAAATGTTGGGAAGCAACTAAATTATCAATGTCGTTGTTCATTCCTGGAGAGATACAATGAGAAAATTACAGATTTGTTGGATCCTACACATAGAAATCTTCAGATTAGAGAAGACACAAAAAATGGGGTATATGTGGAAAATATTATAGAGGAATATGTTGCTAGGATGGATGATGTAACTCAGCTTTTTATCCGAGGCCTATTTGAAAATGGTGTCCATCGTGTGCAGCATGTTCCAGTAACGAAAAAATCAAGTCGCATCCATACTAGTGCTGCGTTTGTTGCCATTCTTCCTCAGGCTGATGAGGTTGATGTGCAATTGCACAATGAGGATTTGAGAATTGATACTTATCGATCAGGTGGAGCAGGAGGTCAACATGTAAATACAACGAGCAGTGCTGATTCGCGTCACTCACTTTCCAATAGGCATTGTCATAACCATTCAAGATGAGCGATCACAACACAAGAACAAAGCTAAAGCACTAAAAGTTCTATGTGCAGAACTTTATGAAATGGAAGGACATAAACTCCATTCCAGCAGGTCTAAGCTCTGTTTTGAACAAATTGGTAGTGGAGACAGGTTAGAGCGGATTAGGACATATACTTACTCCCAAGGCCGGGTAACTGATCATCGAGTTGGGATAACTTATCATTCAATAGAAGATATCGTGAAGGGTGAAAGCTTGGGTATTTTCTTCGATGCTCTTATTTCTGAAGAAAGAAATGGATGCAATTTCTTCGTTCAGTGATATCTCCTGAATCCTAATATTTCAATTGCTTCCTGGAATGGTCAGAAATGGTTCTGGTGGCTCACAATTACATAAAGGAGAAAATGCAGATAATGTCGAAGCTAAATTGATGACTTGGATCATTTGGCTCAGATCCAATGGTTTGCGGGGGGATAAATTAAACGAAGTCTATGAGAGCTAGTACCCCCCGTAAATGGTTTGATTTAAACCACTTTTTACAAAATCGACGGCCATGATATATTACGGCACCTCCGATCCATTTCTTAGAAACCGCTATCATTACCCCCCGTAGGTAGTTTTGGGTTTTCCAAAACCATGGGTGATTTTGTTGATTTATACATATGGCTGTAATGGTGGGCCCCAAAGATACCATTCATTCTTTTCACTTTGCACTAGCGTAGGATCTTATCTTTGGTTTTATATTATATATTATATATAATATTAAAACAAATATTTTATAAATTAAAATAATTCCAACATTTCCAAGAATCAGTTTCAAAACTGATCATAACAGTTAGGAAGTTAGTTCAGAAGGCGGATATAAAAGAAGAGATAGGAGGAGGAGTGGAGGTTCCTGGCTTTTGGACCTTGAAGCCAAGTTTTTATACTGAAGAATGAAAAAACTATGAATGAGTATGCAAGTTACTATCATTCTGTTTGTGCTGAAAAGTTTTTCTAGTTTACATAATGTTTTCCATATGTGATTAAAATAGAGTAAGAGCATAGGGTCTCTTTATACATATGTATTTAAGAGTTAAACACACCTTAATGCGCGCTCCTCTGTTTTAACTTTGTCTCTACTTAATTCTCCAGGGTTTTGAAATGATAGATTCTGTTTGAAGCAGCATATCAGATTAAAATCTTCTTCTCTTTTTCTTCCATTCATTCATTTCAGCATAAGTGGGATATAGCATTGTAGAACATCCATGGTTTGTTATTTAATGGTTACATAATCAATATTTGAGGTTTAAAAGTCAGAGACAGATATATTTTATTTTGTGACATAATCCTTAATGTCTTGAGCATGGATTCCTTTACACAGCAAGGAATTGTTTCTCAAGGTACAACACCCACCATGAGATCTACTGCCATATGCCCCATAAGTTTTGTCCTATTTTCCATGACTGATTATAAGAGGTCATTATCTCTGCAAGTCTGACTAGGTCTGAATAATAGATGCATTGACTTCTACTTTTTTCTCATGTTACTTATCAAGTCTCTCTTATGATTGATTCATTCGGTCATTGTTTGATTTTCAACTTCTTATTTCTGCCTTCAAACTTCTCAAAGTGTTTTCTATGTGAGGGGAGTACTCAGCACTGTGATGCTCATATGATCCATAGGGAGAATCTCATGAACTATAATCTACCTTTTTACTAGCCATATTTTTTCTTCCTTTCCTTCAAGGCATACTATGTGAGCTAAACCAAATCATAAACAAACCAAAAAACCTTAGTGTAGTTCAGGGAGGATATCTCATTTGCAAGAGCAACCAAATTAGCACAATATATGTATAATCACAAACATAACAATATAAAGACAACTTCTCAATACTCATTATGTTACTGTCCATGATGCCATAATCACACACCAACTAGACAGAATACATCCATAACAACATATGTATGACATGCATACATAAAAAATACATACAAACATTGACATGCATAACCATTGCATGCCCGACATATAATAATGATAAACACATCCAACATCAACACCATTAACTTTCATACAGTGACACATTTCAACCATGACCACCACCATGCATACACAACAGTAACCTATAACACAAGCATAATGAACACATATGCCACCAACATGTATGCATGACAAAAACATTGTCCATCCAGTCCAAGGGGTGAACCATGCTCTAATACCATGTTGATAAGCACCCTCCTCCCACATTTACCAAGCTAACTAGTCCACTCGGGTAAACATGTGATGAAGAGTTACTATGATACTACTGAACTTCCCAAGTATTGTCAAGGAAGTGGAATTGACATGAAACAACCAATAGAACCTTCCACGCATGCTACAGAACCTTCAGGATTAAACCAACCCTTCTGGGTGACTAGCCCTTGAGACAACAAGTAAAACTTTATTAATTTGGACCCTCAACCTCTCCCATGAAAAGACATTCATGTGATTGAGACCTTCCAGTCACTCCCACAACAAGGCATGCCAACAAATGTGGAGTTTCTAGGTAGTTCTGTGCCAAAGACCCTCGATTCTGAGCCACATTTATAGGGCTAGGACTCAGGCCACTGCCTAGAACTTCATGAAACTCCTAGAAATTATAAATTGCATTGAAACAAGGTTACTAATGTAGAAATTTGATCAAGGACTTGACCAGAACCATACTAGCCATGAAGGTAATTTCATCAAACATGTCACAAATATGTAATCTACATGTCATAAAAACAAATATGAGCACACTGGTCTCATACTTATCTAAGAATATATAAGAAACATTGATGCCTTATAAAAATAGCGGCATTATCATATATTAGGTCATATATTCATTTTTCATTCATTTTATAATCAAAACATGATGAAAACCATACATCAAGTATATCATAAAACATACTCATAACCAACATAAATAGAAAGGATATAATAGCCATAAAACCACATACGTACAAGTATATTTACCCATCGAATGCAAGAGGGAAAGAGATCTTACTAACATGTGTAAAGTGCAAGTAGGCCAGTGACTTCCACGTACCGCCCGACCGTAGACTAGGCTAAACCAAATACTTCTTTCAACCAATCATCCTCCTTCCATATTCCAAGCATGAATGTGGTATCTCATCAAGTAAACCAAACAAAACCAAACTAGGGCTTCTAGAGGAAAAACCACCTGAACCCTCAACCAGTGATTTCACCTCATGGTTGGACATCACTAACCATCACCACTGGTATCTTCCCAATTTTTCCAGGGCTCCAAAGCATTTGTTCCAACTAGGGCTTCCAGGACTAGTAACTCAATCCAATACCATAAGGAACCTGAGAACAAACCAGAAAATAAAAGGAAAGAAACCCATAACACCATACCTATCCAGGAACTAGAAAGGATAGAAAAAACCACTGTCAATCCAGGAAATCCTCCATGCCAATGACATATCATAACTAAGAAAACACATGCATATGCCATGCATGCCAAAACTAGCATGGAAATCATACATGCAACTCGGTACCTGCAATAAAACTTGTTGTATTTATTGATCTCGATGTACTCTTGCTCTTTTTGGTTTTCCATTACCTTCTTGCTCCAAATAAAAATTATACCACACTCCTCCAAGAGTGCTAAAAAAAAACTCTAAGTTTCCAAGAGTATGAGAGACAATAGAATGAGAGCTCCAAAATTGAACTGACAAAAGGTTACACTAACCAAAGTTATTTACTGATCCTCGGAAGATTTTTTATTAATGACGCCTCTATTTCTTCAATATCCATTATTTTAATTCATTTTACTCCTCACATGAAACTTGTTACCTTTCGCCTTCCTTTTCTCCTATTTCTATTATTTTCATAAATAAAATGCCAATGAATGCTACTTTGCCTTTTGAAAGCCTTTTCCATTGCCTTTTCCAATTTCCATAGCCATTAATTAATCACAAGTGATCCCAATCACTATCTTTTTTCCCAACATTCAGCTTGGAATACATGTCCCATGACCACAATCATATTTTACGTTTATTAACATTATTACATGTGTTTTTTATCAGGGTTGTTATAGTCAATAGGATAGGTCAACTTGGAGGGGGAATTACTTCTACCTGTGAAATTTGATTAAGATGATTTACTTACTGTTGAAATTATTTAATATGTAGAACAACTTGATGAGTTGAGATACAGTGTTGGAAATTTTGTATTGCAAAAGGTGTAATTATATGCCTAAAATCAACCTCAAAAGATTTTAATCATAAGTCACGAAACTAGGGCCCATCCTTAAAATGGGCCTTGCAAATCAATTCATCCAATTTTTCCACTTATAAAGTACATATTTAGATGAAAAATTATATTATTAATATAAACTATAATCCCTCCCCTCTTTGGAATAAATTGATAATTGGTTGTAACTACTAGCATCCATTAAAATAGTCATTGTTTATGACATTTCCATTAAAACTTCTAAGCTCCATTCTACATTCTTGATATATAATAAAGAAAATTTTGAACATTATTACTTCCATAGTTGCGTAATTTAATTTCTCAGTATTGACCCCTTGCAATGATAATATATTGGGAATCAAGTGATGGAGATCCATGATGTGTTGGGATGAAAATAATATGGCATGTATCCTCCTACCCTCTCCACTCTTTTCCATGTACATCCACATACTTCCCTTTCTAGTTGTCTACTATCTTCCCATGCATCCCTAACACCACATACTTGAGTTCCTATATTTAAAAAGGTTATAAATGTAACATTTTTCATTACTAAAAATAATAAAGAAATGCAACACATATTTTAAAAATATTAACTTATATATATTCTATATTTTTTTTAAATACCTATAAATTTTACAATTTTCATTACCATAAACTAATAAAAGATGTAGGACTACTTTTATAATATTAACCATATACATTTCAATTTTTCCTTAAAGATGTAAGGGTGGGAAGAGTGAGGGGAGTAATTCTTGATCTTCAAAGAAAAATAGTATCCACTTTTGCATAGGGATTAGGACAACTTACTATAACTAAGAAAAAGATTACTCACCATGTAAGGGATGTTCATTGCAAAGAAGGAAATGGTCAACTTGTTTAAAGCTGTTGGAGATTCCATGGTCATAATCAAATCCATGAATGATTTCTGATGTTGGAGGGAAATAAGTTGACAAACATTATCATTTGGATTTAAAAAAATTCCAATTTCCTTTCACCTTCCTCCTCTTTACATGTAAAATGACACATCAACTATGTGCCAGGAAAGTGGGCTAACATAGCTTCAGACGTTGAGATTAAAATAATTTTGAAAAAATGGTGTAGCACTACATGTTATATTCCATAACTTTATGTCGAGATTGATTTTTTCACATCACATTTATTCTGTCACAAGTGAGCAGATAGTTCATCATTCAATTTGCATCGGTTTGTAAGATTGAAGGGTCCTTTATAGTACCTTAAGAATGTTTTCATTAATTTTGGTTGTGGTTATTTAAGGATCCCATTATATCATGTGTTTCGTCAAATGGGATAATTGAGTGTGTAGGTGTTAGAATTGGGCAATATGACATCCTAGTTTTTGTGGGCATAGCAACCTCAATATGTCTTTTAATTCTCTTGGACCTCCCATAAACATTGTCTATGCAAGCTTAGGGCTCAACTACATCTGTAAATATTTGGTCGAAGGGGAATTTTCTAGTTTTTTTGGAATCAACACCAACATACATAATGTATGTCACAATTCAATGATTCTTCACTCTTCATTCCCTTTCATAATTTTAGATTTTTTCCTTTTAGGGTAGGAAAATTACTCAATTGGATTGCCAAAATTTAAGGGAAGGACTCTATCCATATTATATTATCCCCTTCCCTTCTCTTAGTCACATATTTTCGTTTGTGGGATCTTTTTAATTTTCAACCCTTCTGGTTTTTCTATCCTTTATTTTATATTTTATTAAGCCTAAAATCATTGTGAAAAAAATGGGGAAGGCTAATTCACCAATATTTTGGAAATATGCACAAAAATATGCATAGGTATATCTTGAGGCTTCTCTAGTTTATGATAACTCTTACTACTTTTTGTATTCAAATAGTTGCATCTATCGTCTTTTCCGTTCTATTTGGAATTTATCCTTAGGTTCTGGAACTATTAAGACTTTTAATGAAATTTCATGGAAGTATATAAATTTTTAGTCCTTAACCCTATTCAAGTTCTTTCCTACTATACATATCCCCAAAAAGGTTCTCTTTAGAAGGCATAATCAAAATGGTTTCCTCATTTAGGCATTGAGTCCATCTCTACTAGATAGGAAATCATTCCAACATGGAAAAAAGCAACATTGATCAATTTAAAAGAATTTTGAGATGTTCCAAAGAGCTAATTAATTTCAATAAGAAGAATCTTATGCAAACCTACTCTAATATCAATGAATTGGAGCACCATTGTTGTTACACCAATTTTTGGTCATGTAACCATTTACAATTAGATGGATCGAAGTACATCATGTAAGACCAATTCTACCATAGTAAAATTACTTTCAATATAAGAAATAATTTAATAAACCATATTTTATTAAGTTATCTCTGGTTCAAACATGAAACCCCATGAGGAATAATTAAATAAATCCTTATTTTTTTTTATTTTCCTCTAGGGATAATTAATTAAACCACTGTTTAATAATATTCCTAGTCATATTTAACCCAATTATGAAAAAGAATTAGATAAATAACTATTTTTCTTATTTTTCTCTAGGAATAATTAATTAAATCATTATTTAATTATTATTCCTTGTTAAATTTGACCAAATCATTTAGGAATAATAAAATAAATAATTATTTGTTAAATTATTCCTTAACCCCATTCTTGAAATGATAAATAAATCATTTATTTGTTTATTATTTCTAATTAAAGGTTATGATTTATTTATTATTATTTGTAACAACAGGGAACAAACTAATGCTAACTTTCTAGATTGAAAATAGAAACAGATTGTGTATAGATGACCTACCTCAATCCCATGAAGTTCCTCATTTTAATCCTTCGATCCATTGTGCTTCCAAGTCAAATGTTTGTTGTTGCCAATTCTTAATCACCTCAAAAAGAGATCAAACAATAAAAAACGTGAAAGCATAACATATATTTCATATAAGCAACCTATCTAGTTGATCAAGGAAAACTATAAACCAAATCATACGTGATAGAAAAGATTGGAAAGAAAGAACAATATGTATTGTATTAATATAGAAAGGGGGAGTTACAACCTACGCCTTGATTCCGCAGCTCTCATTTGACAGGTCTGGATCTAGGTATGTCTTCAAAGCGCTCGTTTACACTTGATACAAAGAGGCTAACGACCTCAACTCTCCTTCAACACTTAAGCGACAATTCTCTCTCTGATGTTCTTCTATATCTGTTCTAACTTGAAGAAGTATGGGAGAGTTTTCATTTTATAGAAAGGAGGGAGGGATCATGGATCCACTCAAAGTGGCGAAATGGCTTATCTTCTAGGTAGTTCCGCTTTTGTAGGAACAAAAAGCCGAAAGGGAGAAGCTTGATTCTATCCCAATGAACAAACAACCAGATCTCTACCACGAAGCTTCTATATCTCGAAGCTTCACTTCCATTTTTAAAAACCTTTCTAGAAGAGGATCAGTGTGGGTATGATCTCCATTCATGCGCCGATCAGTACTTGCTAAGACCAAAATTTTTGGATCGACTCGGGTAAGCCACAGCTAGGGCACATCATTCCAATTTCATAGTTTTTTAAGCATTTTCTTCAGGAATGTTCAATAGAGAAATTGTTCAGTATGTTGTAAGGGATATGATGTGTTGGCAAGAAAAGAGGTCTCTGGGGTGAGACGCAAGTTTAGGAAGGAGGCCAACAATGGTTTTCGTAGTATTCTAGCACAACGTCGACATTTTAACCCTGCTTCGAGGAGCAGAGAGTCTCACTCGAGGCATGTCGCGACCTTACTAAGGTTGGGATCATATCAGGTATCAATCAAGCTTAAAAGATGCATAAACCATATAGAACTAAGTACTTCGAGGAAGTGAAAATACAAGACAGATAAAAATACTTATAAACATGATCAGAATGATAACCAAAAATTTAAAATAGCCCGCATGTTCCCCTAAACTAGAACACAAGACAAAACTTAGAACAATAGCCTTATATTAGAAAGTATTGCATTAACAACAAAAGACAGTTACAATGCTCCTTAGAACATTTTTGGCAGAAATGATTACAATAGCATCACATAAGACATAATAGAAAAAATCAGAGAGAGAGAGAGAAAAAACAAAGCAACACAAACAAAGCTCTCCTATGGCTCCTACTCCCCAATATCTACTGAGCCAACCTCCTTTCTCTGCTAGTCAGTTGCCTACTTGTTCCATTGCCAGCGCGACTGACAGTTCTTCCTTCCCTTTCACTCGGCTGTTTGCTACTTCTCCCTGATTATTGGGAGTTCCATTGATTGTATTCTTTCGCTTCATTTTTCCATTTGTGCTTGCTTCCACAACAGCTGCGCCACCTGCTCTTCAATACTTCGCAACCGTGATAGCTCTTTGTCTATCATGGTTGCGTTCTACCACTTGTTATCTGCAACAAAAAACTATTTAATTTCAAAACAAGGGCCCTAACAGGCCCTGAATACATCCTATTGACTTGTCCCGAGTCAATTGTTTCCTGCTGCCTCAGTCTCCATTGGTCCACTTGTCTCCATGGCCTGTTCTATTTTCTCCCTTTCCTCTGCGTGTCCAAACAAGGGATGCAACTCTGGGACCTTTGTTAGTGTGGATGATTTGAGCTCTCGGAAGCTAGCAATATATTGCTACCATCCCTGTATGAGTAGGTCCATTTCTGTTGTGACCTGAGCAGCCTCTTTCTCTCCTGAAATGATCGGCAGGCTACCAAATACGTTGTTGATCTAAACGTTGGCCTCAATGACTATTTGCTGTGTTGCTTGGGAAGTGGTCTTCACTGACATCCGGAGCTCTCGGCGGGCCTGTTTGGCTGTGGTTGAGTGCTCCTGATTTGTTGTATCTGGACTTCTAGCTCCTTCGCTTGAGTGTACAATTGGTCGAGTCCGTCCGGGTCTGTGGCTTCATGAATCTCTTTCAATATCTGCTGTAGTTTTGTTGAGACTAGTTGTGACTTCAAGGTGAGCGAGGTTGAACATTCATGTAGACCCTTTAGTAGGTCACACACTTCCTTTGCTGTAGTACTCAGAACTTCCTGCATCCTGGCTACCTATGTTTGTCGCTCTACTATCTTCTCTGTGTAAATGACCGTTGGGTCCGGTAACGCGGGCCTGGTCTCCAATGATGCCCTCAGTTCCTTGTTTTCTTGGGTGAGGTTCGAAAAAGCCACTCAGATGTGAATGGACCGTCTGACTATGTCATCCTCTACTATGTCACATGGTATTTGAATGTTGTGGGCTGTCACTGTAGGCCAGAGATCCTGGAAAACCTTGGTCACCATGTCTAGTTGGCCCTGTAGTTGGTCCTTTTCTATCTTCACTTGTTCGTACTCCTTAGTAAGCGCGATAATTTGTACTTGTTGCTACTGGAATCTCTATTGAAGTTATATGTGAAGCCCTTCGGCTTGTTGCGCTATCCACTGAATGAAGTTGTACAAATATGTCGTTCCCTAGGTCTGCATGCTTTCAGCTTCGGAGATATCTTGATTCAGTTGTCGCTCTTGGAGTGGCTGACTGCTTGCAATGGACTTTGTTGAATGCTCTTGTGGTGACTGCGGTGGTGTTGGTTGCAGCAACGGATTACTGGGGTTGCCCATGCTTATAATGGGCTACACTTGTTGAAGTATCATGTTTGCTTACTGAAAATGATTCAGCTCTTTAGTTGGGTTTTTTGTATCTGCATTAAAAGGTGCCCCTCAGCTTAAAAGTTCTTGGAAAGAAACCTATTCAACTAGGGTTTGGTTAATGTAATATTCCCATTTAGCCTAAGCTAATGGGAATATCTTATTTTTCCTTGTTTGATCTTGCATTTCATATTAATGACTAAAATGTGAAGGAGGACATGTAAAACTCCTAAAAAACATGAATAAATAAATGCATATGTAAACAAAGACATATCTGGGCCATGAAAATAAACTCTTGCAGGTGTGAATGGGTTTAAATCACAAGATTGGGTCAACCTTGACCAAGTCAACAGCGCAGTCTAGGTGCAATGAACCTCATGGATACACAACGCAGTTCTATATGGAGGCTCCACATGTGAAAGGGGCTAACTCATTGAAGTGGTTTAGGGTTTGACAAGGCTTTCACCCTATAAAAGAAGGAAGAGGACAATAGGAAAAGGTTGTTGAGGATATTATTTTCTGAAGGTATTTTCCATTTAGACACTTCTCTTTGGGTTTTCCTGTTTAGGATTCCCACCTCCTTCCTTGAGCAGCTCTTGGAGGAGTCTTGTTTGTCTAGTCCACTATCCGGCATTCGGCCAAGCCACATCCTGCATCTACAGTGCAGTCCTACTTAGGATTGGGTTTTCCATGTGAGCTGCAGCAAGTGGAACACTAGATCTGTTTAGATCTAGCTTGTACTAGTGCCTCTTCTCAGTGAGTGTGTCTTTTAACCTCCTGGAAGAGTGCATTAGTGGGTTGAGCTTCAGATCCACACATTGGCAGTAGGCCAAAGAATTCTTAGGGCCTACAACGCAGTCCCTCTTCCATGACTGCGTTATTTGCAAGAGCAGAGTTGCAGGGTGACTTGGCATCATTTTAGAGGAGAGATCTCTAGTGATTGGATCCTTCCTTTCACTGTGGTGATCCATGGATTGGCCAACCAATCCATGTTATTTCAGACCTGATCTACTGCATCTGTTATGATTTAGAATTTTCTAAATAATTCTGTAGATCTGTGACTTAGATCTCAAATCTACTCACTATTCATGTTTTGTTGATATCCCCAAGGGGAGTGTATAGAGGAGCCTATCTTGTACACAAATCTAAAATATATCTATCATTTTATGTACAGGTCTGCTCTAGATCTGAGTTTTAATCTACTGCATGCTTTAGCAATGAAAATAATGCTATCAAGCTTATTCTACCATTTCATGTTTTTGTAGCAGTTCATTTTGAAGCTTTTGTCTTATACAATCCTTCTCTTTCTGTTATACACTGTATAAGCCGCATTGCAGATCTAATTTGCATGATGTATAGCTGAAAGATGAGCCTCCATGTTGGCCTCACACTTGTAAATTGATAAACTACGTTATTCCTGAAGCAGTCCTTGCATATAGCTGCAACCCCTCTCTTTGGGTGTTTTTTAGCTAGACTAGGTTGTGGGAGATCTGTTTAACCCACCTAGTTTGATTTGTTTTTTCTCTCCTTTTCGATTTAGATCTTAGATGAGATGATCTAAGGGATCCAGGAGCTTCAAACTCATTTCTATGCATATATTTAGCAAGCTTGCTATGCAATCCCAATTTTGGGATACTACAGTTAACCTCAGGTACCACTGCTATACCAGAGTTAACATCCACCTCGGTGTTCCCATTTGTTTTACTTTTTACTATGACTGGGTCATATATGGTGGATGATGTGGAGGGTGTGCGAGATGGATGATCTTTAGAGGTGAATGAGGTGGTGGTCAGTGATAGGTGAGTGCGAGGAGGTGATATATGGAAATTTATAAAATAATGGGAGTTTATTCGAGGTAGATACTAAGTCATCTGGGGCTCTTTCACTGGCTCTTCTCTGATTGGGGCCCCCATGTCCATAAGTTACATTTGATCTTCCCCTGTGAGATCAACGATTTGGCTGGACATTGTGATTTTTGCCTTCTTGGCCTTGGGTGTGGCTACGGGTAGCTTTGAGGCTTTACTATTTCTGACAAGAGTTGTGGTTTCTACCGGTGGTTAATTAAACAAATTCAGTGGTATGGTTGTGACTAGGGGGCTGCGATGGAGGAGGATGCAGAATTTGATGCCTGAAATTTTGAAAATGTGGGAAACAATGAGGAATAACTTGTTAAAGTTTGGACTACCCGGTTAAAGCACTGTACCTTTGTATTCAGCTGCTCAATGATTGGGGTCAGTTGTATTCGTGACGTCCTATCCATCGCTTCCTCTGGTGTCTCTCCTGGCAATGGATCCAGCAGCATGCCATCAAATGAATAGACGTATACTCCACTTCTAATCTCCATTTCTACTCCTAGCCATGAGCATACTTCTGCCTAGAAAGCCCACTCATCGATTTGAAATTTTAATGGCCTCATCTTAAAGGTCGATTTCGACACACATGCTGGCTGGATGTAGGTTTGCTTATGATTAACCCCAAACCATACTTACGCAGCATAACTGTCTAGCAAGGTCCTTGGAATTCTCTGTTGGGTTATCATGACATCCACCATCTGGCTGTACCAGAATTTGAACACCTCCTTGTTTACCTACTTAGTGTTGGGGTCCCCTGATGTTTTCCAAGGTGTGAACTTCATTGCTAGTGGTTGGCCTCCTGCCACTTCTAAAGGTTGTCTGATTCCTGGAAAGGACCATTTCAACATGCCCAATGCCATTATAAGGTAACTGTAGATGAATCTCGTGGCCCTATTATAGTTCTCCTCACATGCCTCGAATAAATCATTGAGCAGAAATGAGCACCCATTCAGTTGTGCTCCCTGGAGACAATGCTCCGCAACTGAGATAATATCTAGTGTGCATTCCCCTTTGGTGTAGTGTCTCATCGTTTTGCTTGCAGTCAAATAGTAGGAAAACTTGACCGTTGGGTTGTTGATTAAGTCTATCTTGGCTCCTTTTCCCCCTCTATGGGTGTCATACTTCTGGTAGTATTCACCATCCCCTATTTTCTTTGCTCTCTTGGACACAGTCTGGAAAGACGTGAAGACGTCTCTCCCTTCTTGCGACAATCTGGTCAATCTATGAATGTCTTCGACATTAATTGGGATTTCTCTTCCCAGCCACAATGAACCATTGTGAATTATTCTTAGTAGAAACTTAGTGCATTGCATCGCAACCCCTGTAGTGCCAAACACTGGTAGGTTCCTTAGGTTTAGTATGGTGGATTGCTGAACACCTCTGAACTCTGGAAGTACTCTTGCTACTTCCTGTCCCACTTCTGTAGCATAATTCTCCATGTAGACCTATTTCTTCATTGTTGGAAACTAGAAGGAGTCTATTAGGTTGGTATCAGTCAACGAGGTGTTATCATATTTGCCTACTTCTAAATCCTTTCATCGACCTCGTGCTCAACAACTGCTGGTGATACCCTGGTCATTTTAGATCTTCTCTGGTACACTTGCAGAGCTATTCCTCCTATTTCCTTATGAATTCTTGCTTCTGGACACCCCCCTACTCTTTCTCTGGTGATGTTTCCCTTTCTATGTTTGTTGTTTCTGGTTCTAACTTGGACTTCTCTAGCATTCTCGCACTTTCTTTCATGCAAGTTATATAAGTAAACAACACGCATGAGGTTGATAAGACCCCATAACTAATTAATTTTCCCTGCCTTTCCCCGTGGCTCGATTAGTTACCGGGATGAGTTGGGTTTTGAAAAAGCTGATTGTGGCTTCAAGGTTTGGGTAGACGTGATGGGTGATGATTATGGCTTAGTATGGAAAATTTATTGCAGTATGGACAATGCTAATTATGGCAATTATTTTTCAAATCTCAGTAATCCTACAGACTGACATGGGTACTATGAGTAATGATGATGGAATGATGTTCGACACACTTTTCCTTCTAATGTGGATGACATGCTGGACACTACCCCCCGCAACCACAATTGGTTGCATTGCAGTTTCCACAAATCAACGTTGAATTTTTCTTATTCTAAAAAAATTCTTTATTTGGAATCTTATCTAATCTCTTCTCAGGTGCGAGAGAGTTATTGAATCTATCTAATCTAGTCTAATCTACCCTACAGACTCCTCTCGGTTGTGAGAGTTATTGAAAATGAAATGCGGAACTTACTCATGGTAGGGTTTCAGGCGTGCACCGTTCACCCATCCTGGCAGTATCTGGCTGTCTAGTTGTGCTAACCGAGCTGCTCCTGAATCTTTCATTTTGATTACATGGTATGGTCCTAGCCAATGCATCTACAGTTTTCCTGGGAACTTCTGGTACTTACTGTCATAGAGTAAAACTTTTCCGCCGACCTTGAAAGTTTTGCACTTGATTTGGCAGTCGTGCCATGCTTTTTGTCTTTCTTTCTGGACAGTTTGGTGGAATTCTGCTAAAAAGCAGTCTTCTTCCAGTGCCTGTAGTTCCTGTAACCTTTCCTTTAGCAAGTCTTCCTCTGATAGTTGTAGTAAGGTTGCGATTAGAAGGTTGGGTATGAAAAACTCTGCTGGTACTACAGCTTCTCTCCCGTACACGAGCTGGAACGGTGTCTAGTTATTGAGCCTCTTAACAGTCATTATGTACACCCACAAGGTCACTGGTATACGTTCATCCCAGTCATCTCGTTGAGCATTACAGATCTTCGTTAAGCCCTTCTATAGGATCTTGTTGAATGATTCTACCATACCATTGGCTTGTGGATGGTAAGGGCTACTCTTGTGATGTTGTACCATGAAGCTTTTGAGTAGGGATTTAATGGTAGCATTGATGAAATGCGTACCTTGATCACTTGTCAGACTTTTCAGGAAACCGAAACTGTTGATTATGTTTTCATATATGAACTGTGTCACTTTTTTCGCTATGAAATCCTTCACTGGCATTGCCTCTGCCCATATTGTCAAATATTCTGTTGTTGTGATGATATACCGGGCCTGTGAGTGTCTTGCAGTAGGTGACATCGGGCCTATAAAATCGACTGCCCATTTCTCAAATGGTTGCAGTGCTTTTACTAGGTGTAGTGGAAGCTTGTCTTTGTGCGATGGACATGCCGTCCTCTAGCAAACATCGCATTTCTTTACGAACGCCTTACTATCAATGTGTACCCTAGGCCACCATAAACCCACCTGTAGTACTTTCCTAGTCATCTGTTTAGCTCCTACATGTCCTCCCACAACTCCAGAGTGGAACTCCCATAATACAGCTTCCCTCTCATGGTCTAGAACACATCTTCATAAAATTTGGTCTAGCCCCATACTATACAGGTGTCCTGCGATGAGTTGGTACTCTGCTCCTCGGACTACTAGGTTTCTTTTCTGTACTGCGGTATATTCCTTTGGGCACTGTCCTGTTGTTAGGTAGGTTGCTATTTGGTCCAAGTATTCTGGGATGGTTTCTACTCGAAAAAGATCAGTGTCAGGTAGCTGATCATCTAGGGACCCTTAATTTTCCCTGTTTTCCAACCTTGATAGGTGGTCTGGCCCCATGTTTTGTCTCCTAGGTTTGACGATCACCTCAAAGGTGAAATCCTAGAAGAGTAAGAGCCATCTGCAGATCCTTCCGTCTAAGACCGGTTTGTTTACTAGGTACTTTAAAGCTGAATGGTCTATGAAAAACTTGAACATACCTCCCAACAGGTAGTGGCAGAACTTTTGAAGGGAATACACCATTTATAATGCTTCCCTCTCTGTCGTGGTGTAGTTTTGTTCCACTGTTGATAATTTTTGGCTTGCAAAGTACACTAGGTGATCAACTATAGTGTCCCCTGGTTGGGCTAGAACCGCTCCGAGTGCGATTCTTGAAGCATCGATGTGGACATGAAATTTCTTTTCCCAATCCAGATGAGCCAATATTGGCGCACTCGCTAAATTTTCCTTCAAATTGTTTAGGTTCGTTCCGCAACTCTCTATCTAGTTGAACTATTCCAATTTTCGCAAAAGCTTCTCCAATGGGGTTGTTATCTTCGCGTAGTTGTGGATGAATTTCCTGTAGTAACTTGTATGGCCTAGTAGTGACCTCAAATATTTCACAGTTTCTGGAGCCTCCATGTTGATTATCACTGCTACCTTTTTTGGATCCATGCAAACTCCTTGTTTGCATACAACGTGCCCTATAAATGTCCCAAACGGCACTGCAAATATGCAATTCTTTAGGTTCAATGAAATTTGTAGTTGTATACACCTATCAAACATAATTCTCAATAGCGTTGCATGGTCTTTTAACATGATGTAGACGGTCCAGTCGTCCATATAAACCTCTAGTAATTTGTGGATGTAGTCGCGGAATGTTGCTATCACAATGTGTGAAAATACTACTGGTGCATTCTTCAAATTGAATGGCATTACATGATATGTGAAGGAGCCCCATTCGGTGGTGAACGTTGTCTTTTTCTTATCTTCTTCCACTATCCATACATGATGTTCTCCTAAGAATCCACCCATAAAGGAATACGCCTCGTTCCCCGCAAAATTGTCGAGGACCTCGTCACTGAATGGAGTAGGGAATGGGTCATGTATGCAGGCATTATTCAATCTCCTATAGTCCACACAGACTCGGATTTTAGACTTATCCCTTTTTATTTTTACGACTATCAAACTTACCCATTCTGCCTCCCCCATCGGGAATATCAGCCCTGCCTTCACCATTTTGTTGATTTCTGGTTTAACCTTTTCCTTCACCCTTGGATTCAACTAATAGGGTCTGTGCTTGATTGGTCTTGAATCGGGCTTCAGGATTGTACGCATTTCTCCTAGGTCCCCTTTGATTCCTTTCAAGTCTGCTATGGATGATGGGAACAAGTCCTCATATTCTTGTAGTAGACTGAATATTTCCTTGGTCGTCTCAGCATCCCAATAATCACTGATTGATGCCAGTTTGGGATTTTCTTCAGTCCCAACATTTATTTTCTTGGTTTTTAGTGGTAGTATATGAATTCCTTTAGCTTTCGGGTCTTCCTGAATATCCCTCTTCCCCTCTGTTTCTTCAAAATACAGATGTATAAGTCCCTCTAGATCATCATCGTCCATTTAACTGTTTATCTTTTTACATGCTACTGACTATTTGATGCTTTGGTTTGGGAGTGGTTTCTCATCCTTCTCCTGATTCTCTGGGAAGAATAATACCCTTTTAATGGCCTATAACACTTGGGTGACTGGTTCTTTCCTTCCTTCAAATAAGAAGCACTGTGTAAATTTCCCCTTAACTTCTTGCCGAGTGCTAGTTCCCCTTTTACTCTCTTCCGTTAGGTACCAGGCTTGTGGAATCCCATCCAGTGAGTGTATAAAATTATGGACCCATAGCTCCTATGGGTATCCTAAAATGTTCCATTGATCCTTACACTCTTTCAAATTCTTTCTGGGGTCTGAGTCCCCTTGGAATTTTTGAGCGAAATGCGGTTCTTCTTCTCTCTTGAACTTGGATTCCAGTGCTGCTGCAACGTTGTCCCATCGCGACAGTGAGTTGTGGTGGTTACTACACCATCTTATAGATGTGGATTGTAAAGCCACATCCATGAGTGGGACCCTATGATCCTCTCATACTTTATCTTCTATTTGGTAATGAAAGTATTTACAGTGTTCATATTAGATAAGGTTGGGTAATCTCTTACCTCAATTCCGATCCAATTGATTCTTCTAATGGTGGCGCATATTATTGTGTTGGTCTCAAATCCCCCTTGCTGCCAATCATCCCAGGCTATCTCTGAGCCCAAGTTTGAGACTTTGAATGCTTCTCCAACTTACATATCCTCCCACCGTTGAGTTGATGTAATCTTCCCTTTTTCCTGTAGTTATTTGATAAAGATGGTCAAGAAGCTGAGCATATTCTATGTTGTCAACAGAATCTGTGTATCGGTGACCTTGATACGGGTCGAATGGATGAGTGACTCTAACCTCTCTGTCCTCAAATATCATCAGTTCCTTCTTTAAATATATTACTGCGTAATTTTCATAATCCCAGTCGATCCCTAGCAATGCTAGATAGGGATCCTTGTCCCCCATAATGTCGATGACCTCAAATTTCATGTATGTCTTTACTCCCACAATGTTGAATTCAACCTCCTCCAGTCCGCCTATGGGCACAATACAGTACTAGTTCACCATACGGAGTTGAATTGGTGAGTATGTTAGCCTCAACTTTCCCAATTCTTCCCATGTCTTTCTTGGCAAGATATTTACATTGGACCCCAGGTCAAGCATTGTGTCCTTAATTTGGAATCCCGCAACTTGAATATTCACCCATAACTATTTTCCTGTCCTTCTCTTATTTCTCTTCACTCTTCGTATATATTTCTATGTTGTGTCAGTTGACTCCCCTGTCTCTATGGCCTTCTGCACTACTCTTTCCGGGTTCTGCTTTAACTATTCTAACATTGGCATGTTATTAACAATTTTTAGAAATAGACAGAACCATTCTTCAATCGTAGTACCTGAACTAGCTTGGTTCTCATTATCTTCCTTAGTTTGTGGCAATTCAATGCCTTTGCTTCCCCCAAGCTGGGCAAATGTTTCCACTGCTTCTTGAAAGAACTGATTTTGTCTTTCGGGCTTGAACATTGGCTTTGGAGATTTTGGCCTTACCAATCTTATCGGGTCCATAATTTATGCCTCTTCCCCAGTTCTTTTTCCTACTCACGTCACTATGGCCACATTCTGCATAGCTTGAGCCTCTATTATTCTCGGCTCCGCATTTATCAGATTTGTTCCTCTTTGTCTGGCTCTTTCTTCCCATATTTTAATGAGGTCTGGGAAGTCCTTTTTTGTGTGCGTGTTAAATCTGCACTGAGAGCACCAGGGTCTTATAGGAAGTGGACATTCCCTAGCTACATGGCTGTTGGTACCATTTCATGACTCATCCTTTCACCTAAAAACTTCATTTTATCCATCATATTTTCTCATTTAACATTCTTAAATCTCTCATATTCCTTTGAAACTGATTAATGTAATTCCATTATTATCATTTTTACATTGGAATTGATTTTAGGAATTTTTGTGTTAAAATTAGGATTTTTCATAAAATTACAGGTTTTCGTAACTTCCTGTAATGGCTTCATGTTTTGACACGTTGCATGATAGGTTGGCAAAATTGAGGGCTGAGGGTCTATTCCTGAATGTACAAGGATGGTGAAATATCTATCCACTTCCAGATTCGAATTTTATAGGTGGCTGGTCAACGTTGGTCAACTTCAGCTATTTCAATAGAAAATCCCAAGAAATATTTGAATAGATTTGATTATTTTTGATATTTTGCTTGAAAAGAGGGATCTAAACTAATTCGATTCCTTTGGGAATATAGTTAGGATTTTGAGGAACACAAATAGCCTCTTCTTTTTATGTATTTTAATGATAAATAGCTAGAAGGAAAACATTGAAGAACTAGACAGACATTACGTGACAAACTTCAAAACTTGATTTATGGAATAATTTGGCTTCCAGACTTTAATACAGAGATTCGGTTATCTATGTTGTTATATTTAGTAATATTCTTCATCTGAGTTATCCTAAGGTGTACTTGCAATATGTGGAGGGCCCCCACTACAAAGATGGTACACTTCCTTATGTTTTTCATTTACAATTGCATAGTTAGATATGATAGACATTTCCATTTAATTCATGTGCTGCAAGTTTATGAATTAGAATTGTCAATTGAAACCAGTGTCTTTTGTGAAAGGTATTTGTAATAATATTCAATTGATATCATTCTTTGAATTGAGAATTGTGTTCACTATTTCATTTATCATTTTTTCATAATGATCATGGTTGTAATTGCAGAACTCAACTTGTAGTCTATTGACTGAACCTTGTAAAAGGACTTAACTATTGGTTGATTTCAAAATTATTTAACTCTTTTTCTGTTTTGAATGATTTTTATTGATAATTGTGTTTATTTAAGACTTGGAAGAGGTTATATGAGTTGAGTTCTTGTAAAAGAGCTAGAGAATCTCAGACAAAATATAGAACTCTGTTTTTAGGAAATTAAATTTGTTTTGTTTAAGAAGGTGTTCAAGTGTGGAAGGAGACAAGGAAAAACCTCTTGTAAAAGAGTATTGAATCCTTTTACACCAAACCCTCATTTAGGAGACCAAATCATTCTATATCTATATATTTTAGATAAGTACCTCTAAGTGTACCTACTCGGATTCATAGGAAATTGAAGCCTAATCTACACTAGCAGATTGGACCAAAATTTTTGGCATCGTTGCCAGGGAGGTGCAACTAGAAGGATTTAAAAAAAAAACAAAAACAAATCTTAAAAAAAAAAACATAGATTTAGTTTCAATTATTCATTTTTTTAAGCCATGATTCCTTATGTCTAGACCTAGGGAAGAAAAAGGAAGATTTTTAAAAAAACCCCATCCAAAAACTAACCCAACATTGCAAGCAGAAACTTTAGAGAAGGTTTAATTTACAACACTAGCTAGAAAAGTTACTGTATAAGAACTTGAGGAAAAACAAAAATCAGGCCAGAGACTTACTCTTATTGAAATACAAGTCCTATTAGCTCATGAAACAAAGAGAAACCATATACCTGAATCTTCTATAGTAAAAGAGAGTGGTAAAAGAACCCAACAACCTCTCCTTGAAAAAATTGACCCTCAAAAGCCTCAAGAGGAAGAGAAATTAGAAGAACAACATATTAAAATGGCTGAGGAAGGAGGAGAATCAACAAGAGGACCTACTGCAGAACAAATGAGAGAATATGAGAGACAACTAGAAGAAAGGAGAAGACAAAGAGAACTTGAACAAAAACAAAGAGATGATCAAAATCGAAACCCAAGAGAGGAATAGGAGTCAAAATTTAAATTTCCCATTCAAGAAGAACTCAATGATGAAGAAATTAAAATGAAAAATATACCTCCATCTGTATAACCAAATTTTTATGGCATGGAATCTGAAGGCCCTAATTCATTTTTATTTGAATTTGATATAGTATGTCGAACCTATGGGTATACAAATGATGCACATAGAATTAGAATCTTTCCTGCCACATTAAAAGCATCAGCACTTAGGTGGTTTATGGGATTAGGTGAACATGCAGTGACTGATTGGGATATTATGAGGAAAATCTTCTTGAAAAAGTATCAACCTTACTGTCGATCAAAAGATTTCAAAGATGACATTTTTAGAATGAATCAACAAGAAGATGAAACCTTAGAAGAATACTTGGAAATATTTGTATATAATCTACTAAATTCAAAGCATATAATCATGTCTATTGATATTATTTGAACAATATTCCTAAAAGGCATCCGAGAAGAATATTTAGATGACCTTAACCTAATGGGTAAAGGTGATATCTCTCATTTACCCTTTTATGAGATTACATACTTGTGTGAAAAGTATTCTAGAAGTAAAGCAAGGAATGGAAAAGGAACTATGACATCTAAAGCCACTAAATCTGCCACAACAAGTGTTACAAGAGCTGAAATAGGAAACCTATTTGAAGACTTTAAAACAGAGCTATTAAGAACCTTGGGAAATCAAATAGATATGCTAAAAACAAAGAAGAAACAAGAAGAAGAAGACCAATTGATGGCTGTGTTTTGTCCAAAATGTAGAAAAAAACATGCTTTAAAGGAATTTCCTTTAGAAAATGTTTAGGTTTGTGCATTTTGTACAGAAAATCATGATATTTTTATTTTTTCTAAGATGAAGGTTTTACAGAATTACAATTTGGAAGCTAATGCAGAAATGGAGAACTTATATCTCATGGGAGCTAGAATACCATGGCAAATGAGACCTCTAGGTATGTTTCAAACTCCAAATTTACAATTTCCTGCACATTATCAAATGCCTATTCAGAATTCTTGGAACATTCCTATGCCTTGGAAAATTCTGGTCTAATCAGCAGCAACAATCTTATCCACAACAAGGATGGAGAGGATATTCATATCCTCAACAACAAATTCCTCCATAATATCCCCAACCATATCAGCAATACCCTCAATAGTAATACCCTCAACAACCAGTTGTTTATCAACCAAAAAATCCTCAACAAACAGTAAATACTCCTCCACCAATAATTCACCACCATTACAAATACCTTCTAACTAGCCTCCTAGACCTACTCAAATACCTGCTCAACTTGTAGCTAACCAAAATAACAGAGTAGACAGACCAACATATATTGTAGATGAGGGAACATCTTACCCAATTCTACCTCTACAAAAAATTAAGCTTAGGTCTGGTCGAACTCTCCAAACAGAACCTCCAACAACTACAAAGAAAAAAGAAAACAAGAATGATGAACTTCCAATTCAAAGCAAACAAGATGATGAAATTCAAAACAAACAAATGCAAACCATGCATCCACCTCCTTTTCCTGATAGATTAATCCAAGAAAAATTACCAATGTCTTTGCCTCAATTTGATGTTCTAGAAGAATTAAGGAATTTCTATGTGAAAATTCCATTACTTCAGGCAATAAAAGACATTCCAATTTACACCAAAGCCATTAAATAATTATTTCTTAAAAAGCCTGCAAAGAAAAGATTTGATTCACAAACCATTCATGTCATTGGAAATTTAGTTGGCCTCATGACAAATGTTATTTCAATGGAGAAGTATGTTGACCCTAGTATCCCTAGAGTTACCTCAATCATTAACAAAATTCCCATTCCAAATACCTTGATTGATCTTGGAGCTGCCAGTTATGACACTGGAAACAATGAAACATTACAGCTCACAGACTTACAATTAACACCAATTATCCTAGAAATAGCTGATAGATCCAAAGTCATTCCTAAAGGGATATTGGAAGACATAATTGTATCAGTAGACTCTTGGGAGTATCTAGTAGATTTTCTAGTACTCCAGCCAAAGTCCAATTTAGGAGGACATCCTATCATACTTGGCAAACCATGGTTGGCAACTACTGATGCATTTATTGGGTGTAGATCAGGCAACATGACCATTTCCAGAAGGACATAAAGAAAACAAATTACCTTATATCCATAAGCACAATCTCCAAAAATAGCTCATAACCTATGGCTTGATGACAGATATAATGAAAAAGAAGAAGTTCACCCTGTTTTGAGAATTAACCAAATCTATGATTTTGAAGAAGATAACAGTGAAGATTTTGTGGAATTGTTTATTTCTCAACCTGATATTTCAAAGGAATTGAGAAATGAAAAATATAGTGCTGCAGATCAACTACTAGCATAGTGTTTTTAGGAATCTTGTACCATCCATTCACTACAAACATTGTTTGAAGATATTTTTCCTATTCATTCCATGAAAAACACATAAAGCAAAACCATAGAGATCAGTGCAAGAAAAACATTAAACATTGGAACACTCCTAGACTCATATCAAGAATAAAAGTTGATTGAATTATTGAAAAAATACCAAAAATCGTTTTCTTGGGACTATATTGATATGCAGGGAATTCACCCAGAAACTTGCACTCACCACATTTACACAGACACTAATATAAGACCAGTGAGGGAGCCACAAAGAAGGATGAACCCTATGCTTCATGAAATTGTAAGAGATGAATTGAAAAAGTTACTAAAGGTCAATTTCATTTACCCCATCTCTGACAGCCAGTGGGTAACTCAATTAGTGATAGTACCCAAGAAAAATGGTAAATGGAGAATCTGTGTTGATTATAGAGAACTCAATAAAGTAACCCTTAAAGACTATTTTCCATTTCCATTTATTGACCAAGTTTTGGACACATTAGTTGGGAAATCAACATTTTCCTTCCTTGATGGTTTTAGTGGTTATAATCAGATCAACATAGCCTTAGAGGATTAGGACAAAACAACTTTTACTTGCCCCTGGGGCACATATGCTTACAATGTTTTATCATTCGGATTGTGTAATGCTCCAACAAAATTTCAGAGAGAAGTATTAGCTATTTTTGCTGATCTAGTTGATTATTGTGTTGAAGTATATATGGATGACTTTTTAGTATATGGTAACTCTTTTGATCATTCATTGCAAAACCTTGAGAAAGTTCTGAAAAGATGTATAGAAGCCAATTTATCCCTAAGTAATGAAAAATGTTATATGATGTTAAATGAAGGGGTAGTATTAGGCCATTATGTTTCTTCAGAATGAATTAAAGTAGATCAATCCAAAATCCATATTATTGTTAATTTGCCAGTACCAAAAACTCAAAAAGATGTGAAAAGCTTTCTTGGTTATGCAAGTTATTACAGGAGATTTATTGAACACTTTAGTAAGATAGGGTTGCCTTCGTTTAAGCTTCTTGAAAAAGATGTATCTTTCAACTATAATGATAACTGTCAAACAAATTTTTGAAAAACTTAAAGAGAAATGATCCACTACTCCAGTTCTAAGAGGACCTAATTAGACTCTACCTTTCCACATCACCACTAATGCATCTAATACAACAGTAGGTGCTTCATTAGGACACAAAGAAGAATTTTTACATTATGCCATTTATTTCATTAGTAAGAATCTGACACCTACAGAACTCAACTACACAGTAATTTATAAGGAAATTCTTGCAATTATACATGATGTGAACAAATTCTGTCGTTACATAACTGGTTATGAAGTCTTTATTCATACTAATCACTCTGCCATTAGGTACTTAATGAATAAACCTATAACTAATGGTAGAGTCACTAGATGGTTACTATTATTACAGGAATTTAATGTTACAGTGCTAGACAGACCAGGTAAAGAAAACCAGGTGGTATACTTCTTTTCTAGACTCCAAAATCCAGGTGAAGTTGTTCCAGTTGAAGATTATTTTTCTGATGAACATTTATTTGCAATTTCAATATTGAATCCATGGTATGCTGATTTAGCTAATTATCTCTCAACATGAAAGATACCTCCATCCTTCAGTTCAAAGGAGAAGAAAAGACTAATCAAGAAAAGTTCCAGATACTCATGGTTTAATGGAGACTTGTTTTATATTGGTTATGATATGATTATTAGGAGATGCATAAGAGAAGATGAAATTATTGATATATTAAAATCTTTCCATCATGAACCTTGTGGTGGCCATTTTGCAGCTAAAAGAACAACATTCAAAATCCTCAGTCTTGGTTATTATTGGCCATCAATTTTCAAAGATTCAAAGAAATATGTAAGAAGTTGTGACAGTTGCCAACGCATGGGTAGACCAACTGCCTCAGATCAAATGCCACTACAACCTCAAGTACATCTAGAGCCAATTGAAAAATGGGCTGTAGATTTTGTTGGACCTATTAATCCACCTTGTAAGGGTAAAAATTACATCTTATTATGTACTGACTATGTAACTAAATGGGCTGAAGCAAAGGCACTTTTTAGGGCAACTGATCAAACAATGGTTAATTTCCTTTTTGAAGAAATATTTGTCATATATGGAGTTCCTAGAGAAATAGTAACAGACCAAGGTACCCAATTTACTTCAATATTGGTTCAGGACATCACTGAAAAGTACAAAATCAAGCATAGGAGGAGTACACCCTACCATCCACAGGCCAGTGGCCAAGTGGAGTCTACAAACAAAACTCTGGAAGGAATCATCACCAAAAAAGTGGCAATGAATAAAAAGGACTGGGAGGATAAGCTCAAGGATGCTCTCTGGGCTTATAGAATCACAAGGAAAGATACAACAAGATTTACACATTATCAACTACTGTATGGTAAAGAGGTAATGCTGCCTATTGAGTTTCAAATACACACCTACAAATTGGCTGTAGATTTAGGAATTGATCTTAATGAGGCTCAAAAATAAAGGATCATGCAATTGAATCAATTGGATGAAATGAGATAGCAGGCATTAGAAAGAAAAATATGAAAAAACAAAGGAAGCAATGACATGACACACATATCAAGAATAAACAATTTCAAGAAGGTGATTGGGCTTTACTGTTTGATTCCAAATTGAAAGATTATAAGGACAAGCTTACAACACATTGGATGGGCCCTTATGAAATTGTTTGGGTCTTTGAAAATGGATCAGTAAAACTTAGCACCATTGACCAAGAAAGAAGAAAATTTATAGTAAATGGACATAGGTTGAAGCTTTATCACAAGCCTAGAAGCAAAGAGGAATTCATTCAGACAGTGACACAGCAAAAGGAGGTTGAGATAGTACAACAATTAACTGTGATATCTTTACCATAGTTATTTCTATTTTTCTTCAAAAAAAAATTTTAAAAAATTAAAAAATATAAAAAAATAATAAAAAAAACAATAAAAAAATTAAAACAAAATAAAAGTTTAGATGTGAAAACTAGACTCTCGCACAATCTAAACTAGAATTCTTACAGGAAAACCAAGAAATTGGTTGGTAAGAATTCATTTTCTCATTTCTGTAAAAGTCATTTGCTCTTGCCAATTCTAAATAATGACTTGAGGACAAGTCAATGAATAAGTAGGGGAGAAGCAAAAAGTGAATTTTTCGTAATTTCTTTCATTTCCAAAATTTCCAAAATTTCAATAAAGCAAGGGATTTATTTTATTTAATTGATTGATTGTTCAAAGAAGGAGTTGTTCTAATTCAAATCAGCAGAGGGACCTGTGCATCATAAAAATATGATCAAAGTTCTACCAAGAAATGGCAGAGGGACTTCTTCAATAAATATCACATAAGTTCAAAATATGCATCAACATGTTGGCAAATTCAAATAAGGCTGCATCAACATGTCTCCAAAACCAAGCAAGTCAGAGGCTGCATCAACATGTCTCCAAAACCAAGCAAGTCAAAGGCTGCATCAACATGTCTGCAAGTTTAAACAAGTCAGATTTCAACAAGAAATATCAGAGGGACCTGTTGCATGCTCATTTCCAGAAAGGGACCTGTTTAGAAGAAGAAGACTACATCATACGTGCATAAAGCCAACCAGTCAAAGGGGGATTACAAAAGAATAACTAGTAAAGGACTGTAAGAATTCTTGTTTTAATACTTAAATTTCTATGTTACTTTCAATTTTAAATAATTAATTTATGGTTAATTATTGAAATCAGTTTCATAAATCCTCATATAACACTCCTAACTATTATTCTTATACCACTACTCTTAAAAAAATCATAGCGTACATTCTATAACCTATATCTATCCTCCCTTAACCCCTCTTAAAACCTTAATTTTAAATCTCAAACCCATTCCGCATGAACTGAAGATTCTTAAACACTCAAAAATACATTCTATAACCTATCTCTGTACTCCCTTAACCCTTTTAAAACCTTAATATTAAACCTCAAATCTATAAGGCCTATTCTGCATGAACTGACAGCCAGTGCAAAACAATAGCTTCGTGGCCTTATCAGACATTAAATTGAGACATTTTTCTAAAGACCACACCATTCTAACGGTCCCATATCATTCCGTCCCATCCTCTATAGCCATTTCATTCCATCCTCTACAACCACAACCACATCAACATCATTCCATAATACACAGGCACAGACTTTGAGGTTCTTCATGCATAAGGGTTGGTGTAATTTAATTTTTTTTTTAAAAGGGGAGTTTCCAGTTCGTTGCATAGGAGAAAGGGTTTGGTTGAGATAATAGTTTGAAGTCAGCCACATGCAAGCTTGCTACTGGATACGCTGCTCGGAAAAAGGAGAATATATCATAACCAGCGCATATTCAATATGTGGAGGTCAGCTCAAAAGAATGCAACAGCTTCGTACCAGGTAAATGATTAAATACCCTGGGTAAATTTATTTTAAGAAAAAAAGAAAGAGCATAAGGAATAGAGGAATTTTATGGCGAATAGGGTAGAACCAGAGAGGTTTGACAGTTCAAAAATAAATGCAGATTGTGTTAAAATTTTGAGAGATAAACAATGGTTGACAATTTTAAAGAAGTTTAATGGACATAATGAAGAAATCACTAGGAAATTTGATTCTTCTTTTAATGGAGAAAAAGCCACAGTAGGAAACCTTTCATTCAGGGTTTCAGAGGGATACCATTGCTCAAACCATATGAATCAGTCCAGAGGGCGAAAAATATTTCAAAACTAAACAATTTAAGGAGAAATCATGGACACATTTTGTATCTAGATCTAGAGTATCCTCGGTTAATTGGAAAATTGGAGTTTCCAGAAGCTAGCTTGTTCATCCTTGGGATGAAATGGTTTATGTACTTCAAAAATTTATTACATGCGAAGGCAGGTATAGCATAGTATATATTTATCACATCAAAATGTTGTTTCATTTGAAGGGAGAATGTACTATAAGCCTTGCATATTTTCTTCTACAAATTTTGACTAAAATGTATTAAACCATATAGAAACAAAGAAGTAATATGGATAGAAGCCTATATCACTTCGGATTGGTGAAATTTTTGATTAAATTTGAACCACAGAAGACAGGGATGTCATGGAAGAGATTTTTTATCTCTAATGAAATTAAAATTAATGAAGAAGAACATAAAGAGCAATAAGTTACATAATTGATGGTTGATATAATTGAGATAGATGATGAAACTCCAGAGTATAGACCAAACACCTTTGCTCTACCTAGCAGTAATATGAGAACAAGGAAAATGAGAAGGGAGGAAGCTAAGAAAGCTGAAAAGGATAAAATTTTCACCACTTATACAAGGAAATATAGAAGGACTAAAGGAAAGACAGTACAGGATAGTGATAACCTACAGCAAGCCCAAGATGACAATACACAGGAACTAGAAATCAAAAGAATGGAGGAAGAACCAAAGGAGAAAAAATTCTCAAACAAAAAGCAGAAGAAGTTAGAAAGACAAATTAAAGATTTACAACAAGAGTTTATGGAATCAGAAATGTTGGAAACAGTTGTGAAAAGAGAAAATGAGGTACTGAGAATACAAAGTAAGAAAATTCAAGATGAAAATGAAAAATTGAAGAGAAAAGTAAAAAAACTCAAAACCAACAAAATTGAAATCTGTAGATGGGCTAGCAAATGGTATAGGCAGAAGAAAGCTATCAAGGCCAAATACCAAATCTTGAAGACTGAATATCAAACTCAGATGAACATGGATGTTTTACTGTAGGCAGCAGAAGCAACAAGAAAAGAAGTCTGACAGATTAACATGAGGACATGCAAAGTCTTGTGTTTGGGGGAGATGTTGGTACCATTTCATGACTCATCCTTTCACCTAAAAACTTCATTTTATCCATCATATTTTCTCATTTAACCTTCATAACTCTCTCATATTCCTTTGAAACTTATTAATGTAATTCCATTATTATTATTTTTACGTTGGAATTGATTTTAGGAATTTTTGTGTTAAAATTAGGATTTTTCAGAAAATTACAAGTTTTCATAACTTCCTGTAATGTCTTCATGTTTTGACATGTTTGACAGGTTGGCCAAATTGAGGACTAAGGGTCAATTCTTGAATTTACAAGGATGGTGAAATATCTATCCACTTCCAGATTCAAAGTCTACAGGTGGCTGGTCAACGTTGGTCAACTTCAGCTATTTCAGCAGAAAATCCCAAGCAATTAATGAATACATTTGATTCTTTTTTATATTTTTCTTGAAAAGAGAGATCTGAACTAATTCGACTCCTTTGGGAAGTTAGTTAGGACTTTTAGGAACAAAAATAGCCTCTTCTTGTTATGTATTTTAATGATAAATAGCTAGAAGGAAAACATTGAAGAACTAGACAGACATTACGTGACAAACTTAAAAACTCGATTTATGTAATTATTTGGATTTCAGACTTTAATATAGAGATTCAATTATCTATGTTGTTACATTCAGTAATATTATTCATCTGAGTTATCTTAAGGTGTGCTTGCAACGTGTGGAGGGCCCCCACTACAGAGCTGGTATACTTCCTTGTGTTTTTCATTTACAATTGCATAATTAGATCTGATAGACATTTCCATTTAATTCATGTGCTGCAAGTTTATGAATTATAATTGTCAATTGAAGCCAGTGTCTTTTGTGAAAGGTATTTGTAAAAACATTCAATTGATATCAGTCTTTGAATTGAGAATTGTGTTTACTATTTCATTTATCATTTCTGCTTAATGATCATGGTTGTAATTACAGAGCTCAACTTGTAGTCTAATGATTGAACCTTGTAAAAGGACTTAGCTATTGGTTGATTTCAAGATTATTTACCTTTCTTTCTGTTTTGAATGATTGTGATTGATAAGTGTGTTGATTTAAGACTTGGAAGAGGTTCTATGAATTGAGTTCTTGTAAAAGAACTAGAGAATCTCAGACAAACAATAGAACTATGTTTTTAGGAAATTAGGAATTTTTTTGTTTAAGAAGGTGTTCAAGTGTGGAAGGAGACAAGGAAAAACCTCTTGTAAAATAGTATTGAATCCTGTTACACCAAACCCTCATTTAGGAGACCAAATAATTATAGATCTATATATTTTAGATAAGTAGCTCTAAGTGTACCTACTCAGATTGATAGGAAATTGAAGCCTAATCTACACTAGCAGATTGGACCAAACAGTGGCCCTCTTGGTCACAGTTGTAGCATCATACTGGTCCCCTTCGTCCTACTCGGCCTCCTCTCATGCCTCCTCCTCGTCCTCTGGGAGCCTTTTTCACTCTATATGAAGGCATGTCTAATCGTTCCACCAAGGCATCCAAAGCCCTACACTGCTCTATGCTATGTGTAGTAGACGCACAAAAGTCACAATATATGTTGTTCGGAACATTGGAGTATTTCTGCAATATGGGGCATAGGCAGGGTGAATGACCCATGCTTTTACATATTTCACAATATTCAGTCGCCACTGAATTCTGTTGCATGGGGAACCCTGTGTATGAGTCTTGCAACAGATATAACCCCTGGGTATTTATCTACACAACCCCTCTTACTGGCAAAGATCCCGGTGCCCCCATCGTTGATGTTCCCACATTCTGGCCCCATAGCCAAGGACATTTTGTTACCACGTGTCCTTCCATTAGACAGTGCGTGCACCATACATTTGGCCTCGGTGGACGCATTGTTTGAATTTCTTTCAATTTCTCTGTCAGGCTATCTATTTGATGTTGTAGTCCTAGTATGGAAGGACCTTGAGCTGATGCTCCTGCTTTAAATTCTTGCAGATATCTCGCCATGGCCTCTATCTTCATAGCCTACTCCAATGCGTCTTGCAACGTCTTGATTTTTTGTTGTTTCACCAGAGCTCTTGTTAGTGGGACAAGGGCCTTGAAAAACCAATCTCTTTGATGGTTCAGATCTATTGGATAGCTGAGATTTCCAATTGCATCCTTGAATCTCCTCATTAGATCCCATGCAGTCTCCCCTTCTCGTTGCTTGATTTCCCACATCTCTGACAAACCCTGCTAAGCTGTTTGGGGTAATTTGAATTCCTTCACGAAATCCCTCTTTACATTGTCTATTGTTGGGTTCTGATGAGCCTCAAACCACTTTATAAACCAGAGCAGAGCTCTCTCCCTGAGAGTAGTTTGAAATTCTACCAACTTACCTATTTCTGGTGTCTATCGAGCCCTCCATATGGATTCACAGAGGTACTAGTGTTGTTCCACATCATCATTACCCCTCCTAGAATACTCTAGGTATTGAGTAAATGATATTGCCATGCTTCATTTTGTGGGGGTTACTAGAACAACCCCCCTAACTCCCGGTTTTGAAATGGCGTTACTAGTACTACTGCTAGTGTGTATTACTTCTGTAGACTGAACACTATTCAACTTACTCAATTCCTGTAACTTAACAAAAATTTCACCTAGTGGTTGATAGAGTACAAGGGGAAGGTCAGGACTAGAGCTACTTGAACTTTGGGGAATATTGTTACCTGGGATTATGGGTGCCATCCCTTCTCAGAATAGCTGCTCCATCGCAACATGCAACTCCACATCAGACGTCTCCTCGGGGAACGCGTCATTTTCGTCGTACTCCTTTCCCTTCTCTACTTGGGCTGGGACCCTATACCCCTGCCGCACTTCTTTAGTGGCCCCCCCTATATCTTGGGAACCCATCTAACCTTCCATCTCCTTCATCGTTTGAGGCACCTCTTCCATGTATTTTCTATTCCTTTCCTGTCTTTCCTTCTCCTTCATTACCATTTCTCGCCACTTCTCAGCAAGTTGCGCCCTCTGATGTGCCCGTTGTTCCCTCAACCTACTAGAGGTCTCAACATCCATATCCCTATTCCCCTTTTCAATGTACTTGTAGCATCTCTCCCTTAGCTCCGTCCCCCAGTACTGGAGGTTTAGGTCTCCATCTCAGAATTCTAGAACTCCATCAATCCTTCGTCCACCATCAAAGCCCTGATCCAAAGGGGGATCTCCTTCAACAACTCTCCACACAACCCTGATCTAAATATGTCCTTGCTTTCGAGAAAGAATGGTATCATTCAACTGCAAAATCTACTATGTATCCTTCCAAGGTAGATTGCACCCAGAAATATATAGCTCGGGTCAAATCAGTATCTAATCGATGGAGTGCTACCAGATCTATGTGCACCCACTTGCGACAGATCTTCCGCAAGCCTCTCGAGACTGTCTTGGTCTATAGTCTCAACAACTAGTTGTAGAGCTCCTCGAGAAACCTTCCCCAGAAGATCTCGTAGATATCACTGGTGGATTCAGAGAATAGAATCTGGTTCTTAACAGTTTTCTCTTTTTTCTATCTTACTTCTGCTTGCTGAGCTATGAACTGATCTAGGTGGTTATCCCACAAGTTTTGTATTTCTTTCTCGAAGATTCGTGATACCATGATCTAAATCCAGAATGAAATTTCAGGTCTCGGCAATGAAACCATTTGTTGGCAAGAAAAGAGGTCTTTGGGGCGAGACCTTTGTTGAAGAAGGAGACCAAAAAAGGTTTTCACAGTTGTCTAGCACAACACCGACATTTTCACCCTGCTCCGAGGAGCAGAGAGTCTCACCCAAGGCATGCTGCGACCTTACTAAGGTTGGGATTAGAATGGGTATCAATCAAGCATGACAGATGCATAACCCATATAGAACTAAGTACTTCGAGGAAGTGAAAATATAAGACATATAACAATATTTATGAACATGATTAGAATGTTAACCAAAAATTTAAAATAGCCCTGATGTTACCCTAAACCATAACACAAGACAAAACTTGAAACAACAGCCTTATATTAGAAAGTATTGCATTAATAGCAAAAGACAGTTACAATGCTCATCACAATGTTCCTGGTAGAACTGATTACAATAGCATCACATAAGACAGAACAGAACGAATTAGAGAGAGAGAGAATAGAACAAAACAACATGAATAGAGCTCTCCTACGGCTCGTGCTCCCCGATCTCTACTGAGCCAACCTCGTTTCTCCGCTGGGCAGCTACCTATTTGTTCCATTGCCAGCGTGACTGACAGTTCTTCCTTCCCTTTCGCTCGGCTGTTTGCTGCTTCTCCCTGATTATTGGGAGTTCCACTGATTGTCTTCTGCCACTTCCTTTTGCCATATGTGCTTGCTTCTGCAACAGCCACACCACCTACTCTTCAATTCTTCACAACTGTGACAACTCTCTGTCTATCATGGTTATGTTTTGCCACCTATTATCCGCAACACAAAACTGTTTAACTTCAAAACAAGGGCCCCAACAAGATGGAAAATTTTCCTAATGGAAAATAGACACAAAGGTTACTGTCAAGGTCCTATGAGATTTGGGAATAGGGAGTATAGGGATAGTGAAAAATTACTGTGTAAAAAATGCCCCATAAAGCATGAAGGCCAAAAAAGAGTGGGGTGAAATTCTTCATGAGTACATGCCAGGACCAAGATGTCACCGTCGGAAAACCCGCGAAAACAAGTAAACATATACATAACCAAAATCTTTGAGATAAATACATGACATGAGGTATGGACGCATCCATTAATAGACAAATCATGAAACAAGATACAAGGTATGGTTGCATTCATCCAGAAATAAGAGGATCACAAATATGGACTTAGATATGGTCACAACCATCTAGATAAAAGATTCATGTGTACAATCATAAATGATACATATCACCTCGTAGCCTAGATTTTATCAAACAAAATCTAGGGTCTTGCACTCTATCACAACCTGATCAAGTACAAATTTAGGCATGTGCATGACAAAGTTGAAGTAAAAAATGCAAGGAAATCACCTAATTACTAGCCAATGATGTAAACTGTTAATAGGCATGAGAGAGACCACCAATAATGAAAATGGAACTCAAGGTAATAGTAGTACAATCCACGAGATGTGAAGGAGTTCATGTTGAAAACTCATGAAATAATCCAATTGAAGGCCAATGATGTGAAACTATCGTCGGACGTGAACAACCTGCCATTCAGGAATGTAGACTCTAAGGTACTGAAAAGGGATCTCTAGATCAACTTACCAGATGATGAGTTGAAGTTGACAAGAAGCGATCCATCGAATGAGGGCCATAATGTGTCCCACATCATCAACACGAGATAAAAGGAAATAAGATAATTATGAAAGTGAACAGAGAGTTAGGTAATGAATAAGACATGGAAGGAACTTCTCCAAAACATATCGGCGACATGACTCTGAAGTTTGGCAGTATTTGACTCAAATGGAATTAGATTTCATGGTGACAAAATTGGTAATGGCATGAGAGGCAAACATATTTCCCAAACCCATGAAGGAAAAGTGACGAATGTAGGATGTCCCAAACCTGACACGAAATAGGGGATGTGTCATGTTCAAGAGTGACATACTACCGACACAACTAATTAATACTTTCCATTTTTCCCCACCATTTCTAGTGAGTACCCCAATTATTTTTTAATACAAGCTTGAAGGGATAACATATGCTTGTCATATAAGTTTTTCCTTTGAAAAAATCCATCCTAGTAAATTTTATGAGCCCTAGGAAGGAGGAACTTGGTGTTGTCATGATGACGGGTCCAATTTCATTAAATATTAACGAGTCCGACAAATGTGGAACTCAACACCTTTTCATGTTTAGAAATTTTGAAAAGAGGCAAAAAGAAACTCCATCTGGTCGTTTTCATAAATAGTCAATCAGACCCAAAAAGGTAGAAAAAGAAAGTCAGAGAGAACCTCTTAGGCATGATTGACCAAGGTATTCCTTTTTCGTAAATAATTTATCCTAGCCCGAAAAATGGGTAAAGGTATACTGGGTAAATGACATTTCATGCACTTTATCGAGTTCAAAACAACAAGAACTCTACAATCTTTTGATATTTAGAGAGTCATAAAAGAGCTGAAAGATGAATTTAGGGGGTGAATTTTTCATTTATTTTCAATCAAGTCTGAAAATTTAATAAAATAGAACTCGTAAACTTGTCATCCATGAAGAAATGAAACTCTGACACTTCACAAGAAACAACCCATCATCTTTTTCGAGGTAAAACCATTAAAATATATTAAAATATGAGAGAAAACCCTAAAAAGTGACCTTAAACACTTATAAAAATGAATAAAGTAAAAAAAATTTCACTTTTTACCTTCTCAAGTCTTGGAAGAGTTTTTTTACCCTCTTTTACCTCCATTTTTCAAGAGAAAATCGCGATAGATCTGGGAGGCTGATCAACGCATCGTCAATTCCAGGTAAGAGCTTCATCGATTCCATACATTCCAATACCTATTTCATCATTTTTCGCACAACATAGAGAATTTTTGAGGAGGGATTTAGACCTTGGGTTCATTGTGGATTGGCATGGGATCCCCATATCAGGGTTGGCCTGATCTGTCACTTTTAAAATGGGTAGAGCGCCGATCAATGCAACTATTTTTAAAATAGTTGCGCTGCCTGTAGAGCGCAAAAATGCTTAAAAATACTCTTGAAAACCATGTTTCAAAGATAATTTTTGAACATGCAAATGCTGATGATAAGTTATGTGGATGTTTTTGATAGGAAAAATCCATGGTAATCAAGTGGAAAGAGAGATATCATGATGAAGTTGATTAGGCAACCATGCAAATAGAGATTTCCTTTCTGCACTGAAAAACTGTGGACTTCTTAATTTTTCATGACTTCAGGGATGAGATAATAGTCAGATATGTTGCAGTATCTGATCATCATCTGGGACACGAGAGGAGAAAGGTTCATCCTTGGAGATTAGGAACTTGAGATCTAGGTGGCAGACATTTACTTCATCACCTACCTTTCTCGTAGGGGAGCACAAGCATGATTTACTGGGGCCTGAATAATGGGCGAGACCATGGACATGATCATAGGGAGAGCATGCTCATAGGCAACGAAATATTCCAGTGGGAAGATAGAAATAAGCACTATGGAAAATATTCCACTCAAAGTGGTGTTATACACTACTACACGTGTTGCTGGAGTGCAAGCACCACATGAGGCCACCAAGGCTCAGCTGCAGATTGTTGTGGACTATATGGCGCCCACCATCTTCAATTGTATGAAGAAGTGGTATAAAACATGAAAAAACAACTTAAAAAGTGTAAGAATGACTGACTAAAGTAGTTCAGATATGGATCCATTCTGAGATTGATCTTCCTAAAGCAAGTACCACTATTTCAATATCAAGGGGTAGAGGCAGCCATGCCAACCCCATGGGAGCCTCGTTTGATGAGGTGGGAAGATATGATGCCTCGTGGAGGAGGGGGGAAACAAATTTCTTTCAAACCTTCCTTCTTCATATGGCTGACGTGTAAATTGATCATGGTAGAGGATTGGCCGTACTCCGGGACAGATTTCTGGGGTGACCTAGATCTACCTCTTCAAGAGGGTGATCACTGGGATGACAGAAGTAAAACATTTTTTTGTTATCTTTTGCATGTTTCTATTTTTTTTGGGTATATATGTGCTGAAATGGAAACTTTATGTGCCGTAGATGTTGGACTGTAGAGGCCAGCTAGGATGTCTCCCATCGCCAGAAGGGTGGCAAGATATTTAGATGTTGATCCATATGTGGAAGGAGCAAATGCAGAGGAAGAGATAGCTCGTAACATGTATGCATTAACTATCGGGATTCTCGAGTATGCCCAGATGGGAGATATTCCCTGCCAGTACTAGCAGCATACGGTAGGTTTTTCCAACCTTATTCATCGTTTACTCACTCGAGTCATTCGAGAAGTGCCCTGCTACTGTGAATACCATGCATACTAGCTTAGTTTTTTATTTCTACAGTTGTCATTTTCCCGAGACCTGCGAGTCTCGTGATGTACCATAACATATATATTTTTCGGGGTTATGATGTACTTTGAAAACTATTTTCAAACCAAAGAAATACACACACACACACACACACACACATATATATATGATTTTTTCCTATTTTTATACCTGGTGTAATGATGATTATAGTTTTACAAATTCTACAAATGTCTATCTAGAACGTAATTAGAAAATGCATCTGTTAATATATTCAGATGTCATGGAATGTGATGATATGTAATATAATCGAAATTCCTTTCTAAAAGATGAACACGAAGCTACATTCTCAATATTTGAGGGTGTCTAATGGAATACTGCCCATTGAGCTATAGAAAAACAAGCTGTGAATCCAGGTTTACAACCATTTATCTAATGCCAAGAGTGACTAATCCATACATAAGTTCAATAAAGGCACTGTATTCAACAACATTGTTGGTTTTACATCATAAACATATACCTTGTAGATCTACTAACTCACCGTTAGGGTCATACATAACCCATGGCGCATAAGATAAATTTCGAGTACTACGGCCACAGGGGCTTCACTGCGGGAGCAATACCATACCACGTGGGTTCATATTGAGGGATATATAATGAGGAAAAAATGACATTATATATTGGGGGATATATAGGGGGTAAAGGGTTTTTATATTGGAAAGTATAAAAAATGGAGCTCAAAGTTAATGAAAAAATATAAAGCGGTATAAAAAATGTTAATGAAAAAATGGATACCTACAATATATAGTGAAAGTAGGGGCTTGTTAAATTGGGAAGGTGTATTGGGTTTATATTGGGAGGGGGTTAAATAATGTGATTTTTAAAGGTATTTTCCAATATGTACTCAAATTAAGGGTATTGTTTAATATGCTATGATTACACGCGATATGTTAGAGGTTCATCGAGTGAAGCCCCTGTGACTACGGTAGGCACCATCAGTGAAACCGACATAAGGAGTCGAACACATATGAAAATCAAGTAAAACAAGATAAGTAGGAAAACTACTTGCAGACACACACCAAACCAAAAATGTACAAAAAATGAAACACACACTAATGTACAAAGTAATTATACGAGAGAATCACACATAACACTTCTTTAGATAAAGCCCATTTCAGGGCTTATCCAAAGGGTTACCTTCGTAATCAATTAACTCATAGGGCCCTTTTTGCAAAACATGTTCTACAATATATGGCCCATTCCACATGGTTTCAAATTTTCCTGCCCCCAGCTTATCGTGTGCTTGGTCATACAGAATAACCAAGTCTCCTTTAGAGAAGGCACGAGGAGAAACACTCTGATAAAAATGAGCTTTGACTTGCCTCTTCTAAGCTTCAGTAACCAAGGTGGAAAAGTGACGAGTTTCATCAAGTATTTCTAAATATAATAGGAATTCCTCTTTTGGGGAGGTATCTGGAAGAAATTCAACACTTAATTTGACCGAAGGAATCTCACATTCAATTATAAATGTCACTCTGAGGCCATACACTAGCTGGAAAAGAGTGAATCCAGTAGAATTATTGGCCGAGGTGAGGTAGGTCCAAAGAGCTGAGAAAAGCATGAGATGCCAATTTGATTTGTGCATCCCAATAGTGCGTTGAAGCATAGTAACCAAGACTTTATTAACTGCTTCAACTTGGTCGTTGGCTTGAGGGTAATATGGAGTTGAGCTATTGTGACGCAAGCCCAACTGAGATGTCAACTCAACCATCATGTAATTTTGAAAATGAGAGCCATGGTCAGTGACAATGGCTTGAGGGACTCTGAACGGAGCAATAACATGATTGAAGATAAATTGTGTCATTGTTTTACCATCAACAACATATGTAGGCATCGCCTTGGCCCATTTAGTAAGATAGTCAACAACGACATTGATATAAGCATTCCCCCCAGCTGAGTGAGGGTTACATGTAATGAATTCAATGCCCCATTTAGCGAATGGTCCAACAGTAAAATTTGGGTGTAAGGGTGTGGGTGGGGCTCACATCTTCCACTGGTAAATCTGGCAAGCATGACACTTGTGGACAACAAAAATGCAGTCTTTGAAAATAGAGGGCTAGAAATAACCAACATGAAGGATTTTTTGAGTAGTAGCCTAGCCAGACATATGACCACCACAAGCCCTAGATTGGCAATTATTGAGAGCTCTCTCAGCCTCTTTGAATGTTAAACTTCTACAGAGGATCGAGTCTACACTGATGTGGTATAAAATATCTCCAACAATGAAATATGGTTGAGAAGATGTCAAATATGTCGAAAATCTACCGTGGTCAGCTTTGATCGGAAATTTTGGGTTTGGAGATACACGATGATATCATTGTACCACAAATTAACAATTTTGATGAGAAAACGAGTTTCTTCTAGAATGTTTTAATCAAAATATGACAGGGGAGAAGTAGAGGGAAGGAAGCATATCAATTCAACAAAAACCAATGATTTGTTGAATTTGGCAGCAGTGAATTCCAAATAAAACTCTTCTAAAATCACAATCCACTTAGAATATTTCCCCCCCAGCAATTCACGAGTTAAGATATAGGACATAGGATTGAAATCAGAGATCACGGTAGTCGTACAAATAAGGATATAATGCCAAAAGCGCTGAACAACATGAACCGCAGCCAAAGCCAGCTTCTCAACATGGGCATATCGAGTTTCTGTATCCATAATATTACGACTGAGGTAATAAATGACATGTTCAGTACCATCGTCGTCGTCGTGGACCAGTACCATACCAATAGTACTGGAAGAAGCTGCTAAATAAAGGAAATAATCACAATAATAATTGGGGGGATGTAATAAAGGAGTGTTAATGAGAACCTTATTTAAAGCATCGAAGGAGTTTTGAGAAATTTCATCCCATAGGAATGAGATCCATTCTTTAAGAAATCAGGTGAAGCCCTTAGCAAGCTCAGCGTAGTTGGGAACGGAACAAAAAAGGAAATTGGTTTTTCCTTGTAAGATCTGCAAAAAATATAAAGAGGGGGGAGTGGGTAAATTAATGATAGCCTCGACTTTCAAGGGATCGAGATGGATGGTTTATTTAGAGATGAAAAACCCAAAGAGTATGCTATATTCTACGCAGAAAACACTTTTATGAGGGTTTAAGCGAATATTATATTGTTTGCAGCGTAGAAAAATCTCTTGAAGGTGTGTAGGATGATCCTGATGCTTAGATGAATGAGCAGGAAGGTAATCCAAGAAAGGCTATACAATGTGCTTAATATCATGAAAATAATATGACAATGCACGTCGGAAGGTAGCACTGACATTTTTCAGACCGAAAGGGAGATTTAGAAAATGTTCCCCATGGAAATATGAAGGAAGTCTTGTGTTGATAAGCTAGCAGTATATTAATTTGGTTTTAGCCAGAAAAATCGTCCATAAAAGAATAAATCCCACTCCCAGTGCACTCATCAATGGTCTGGTCAATGAACAGAGTGGGATAGTTATCTTTTGGGCAGGCCCAATTTATGCCTTGGTAATCAGCACAAACACGAATAGTACCCTTCGTTTTATTCACAAGGACAATATTGGACACCCAATATGTCAAAGGAATTAGATAGATGAATCCAGCCTTAACAAGTTTTTCAGCTTCTCCCTTTATGGTGGCTAGCTTTCTAGGGTGCACCAAACAAAGTCGTTGACGAACAACCTTCACATCAGGGTAGGTCAGTATTTCATGCAATGCTATACTTGGATTGATGCTAGGCATCTCCTCATAGGGCCATGAAAAAAAATCTAGAAGTTCTTGGAAGATATTGGTATAGAGCTTGATCTCATTTGGAGAGAAAGTTACCCCAATGTGAATTTTCTCGACAATTCCCAGTTTCATAGAAATGTCAATAGGCATTGTAGCAGTGATGTTGCTGAATTTCCCCTTAGAAAATACCTAATGTGATGACATGGGTGTTGGGAGTGGACTATTTGAGGCATGGGGAGCAAAATTCTTGAGACACGACTAAATTACTCCAAGGTTTGGGAGAAACAAAGAACGATGATGAGTATCATTTTAGGGCATTTCTTCATGAGATATGGTTTCCACGATACTTTCTTCAGAGGGAAATGTCTTGTTCAAATGATCTAATGAGTCCAAAGAACCAAGCCAAGGAGATTGGGAGTACGCATCAAAATGCATTATAGGAGTGGCATGTTCAGAATCAAAAGCTGAAGTCGAAATGATTTCAGAATAATTGACTTCCGCAGGGCTTAATGGCATAAAATCGCTGAATGAATCAACCTGCTCAAGAGTAGGGAGAATCCATGGATCTACTGAACTGGAGATCATATTAACCTGAGTGGTATTCAATAGAGGAATATCAAAGAGACCCATAAGGGAAAAATATTTAAAAATTTCTCCCCTCACACTTGCATAAGGTGTGGTGGTATGCTCCACATATGGAACATTAATTTCTGAAGAGGTGGAGGCAAAAAAGGAAAACTGGTCAATAGTGATAATATTTCCTTCATGTGGAAAATGAAGCACATGAAAGAGAGTCGACAACACGCATCACATAGCATAAGTCCAGCTGCAACCTAGTAAAAGATTATAATTGATTTTGGCATCAACAACTTCTACTTTGACTTTGAACATTTTCCCTTCCAAAGTGATAAGAAAATCGGGGAGGATACCAAAAGGGAGAGAGTCCCTTCCATCGAAAGCCTCCAAAGTGTTTGGAGAATAGTTAAGGGTTGGAGAGCCTATGGATTTCCTACAAGCAACAAACATAATGCAAGTGGATGCACCTTTATCCCTGAATAACCGATGGATATTATTTCCATTAATACAAACCTAATTAATCAAAGAAAGGTGGTGGGGAAGACACGGAACAAAATTCTCCAGATCAAAAGTAATGAGGCTGAAATCAGCCAGATCGATACCTCCAAGAGCGGATAGCAATGATTTCCATTGTGATGGACAACTCTAAATAACCTCGAGTGCATACATGGCAGACGACGCCTGAGCCAAGTCCTCAACAATATTGTAATGTTTAGGGGCGTGGGCGTTCGGGTTGTATGAGGATTTTCAGAGTATACCTTTTGAAGGTGGAAAAACAATGCGATTGGGACTAGGCCTTTCAATGTGAAGAAGGCTGGAAGCAGGTTGGGGAGAAGGAGTAGGAGAATCGCCAATTTCTTGAACTCGTTTGAATAATCCTTAGATCTAGTGAATATGGAAAGGGGTGCAGCACCATTCATCATGAACACCTAAGAAACAAAAGTGACGGATGACTGGGGTTGTTCCACCATGTGAGTCTGCTGAGATGGAAACGGTTCCTTAAGAACAACCAGATTTCCTTGGGTACCCTTTAGTAAATGACTCACTTCAGCCCGTCATGGACAGTCCTTAGTATATTTCGCGTCATCACATATTAGGAAAGGATAATTTGGTTTGCATTTATTTTCATCGTCAGCACAAGGTTTAGGAGAATCCTGCTTTGGGGCATTAGATTCAGATTTACCATTGCCCTTCTTTTTACCTTAGAGGATTTGTCAGATGCAGTAGATTGAATGGCATTGACCTCTAAATTTTTTCCAGGATTAAAGGGATTTTGTGGAATAGAATTTGATGAGGAGGAATATTTCTACTTAGAGGCAGAAGAAGACTTCTAGGAAGTCTGCGAAACAAAACATATGACGTTGTCAACCGGTGGTATCACCAGAGCTTTTGAAGTTTCCCACTTGGAGTCTAGGCATGGAGTATTAGGTAAAATATCATATAAAGTTTCAGACTAGGAATATACCAACTTGAGATATTGAGCACGAGAAATGGCATGCTCTTCTGTGATATTTTCCCCTATAGTGATATCCTTAGCGATTTGATTGACGAATTATTTGGTAAACCATTCAGTTAAGAGTTGATCAGGGATTTCAAACTTGACCAAACGACGACACCATCTCCATCCATGAATATGATCAGAGATGTGCGTAGAAATATCTTGCTTGAATGAGGTAAGGAGGTTATTTCTCATTTCATAACGAATTGGTAACTGAAAGTGTGTAAGAAAAGCCATAGCTAATGAATTGAAATCCTGAAAAGTTCCACACAGAAGTTCTATGTACCACTTGGTAGCAGCACCAATCAACATCCTTTGAAAAATATGGAGACGGACATAATCATAAACCTAGGAATTGGAGGAACACCATAAATGGTATGTCATAACATGAGCCTGACGGTCTTCTCTAGACTTGCCATCAAACTTGGGGAATCACTCAAAATCTTGGTTGGAACTAGAAGTCAATATGGATAATGAAGAATTGGATCGTTCGTCATACTTGACACTTTGGGCAGTTCCAACATCACAAGAAAAGGCAATTGTGGATTGAAACGCATGATTTTTGGTCTTTGATACATACCCGTTTGTGGATTCCAATGAGGTTGGGAGAAATTTTCCCCCCATGGGTTCTGTCCAGAAGGATTTTTCTCATATTGATATTGTCAATAAGGATTGAAACCTTGTGGATTTTGACCATATCCTAGTTGTTAAATAAAAATTGGATTCTAGCATGACCATAATTCTTAGTATACGGATTCTACGGTTGCTGAACAATTTGGTATGGGTTACCTTGTGGTTGACCCCGTGAACCTAGAAGGTAACCTTGGGAACCCAATGGTTAACCTCGTGAGCCGAAGGGTTGGCCTTAAGGCTGTTGGATAGTACCTTTAGGATTTGAAGACACCACACTAATTGGTTGTTGAGGTTGGTTGGCTTGCCCCTGAGGACCAGGTTGACCTCACTGAACAAAGACCTGGCTCTGTTGAGAGGAGGGTTGTCCTTGATGGAAAAATGTTTGACCTTGTTGAATGTGAGGTTGGCCTTATTGACCAGAAGGTTGTCTGTGTTGATAATAGGGGAAATGACCTTGATGGGAAAAAGGTTGATTGGGTTGTACATAAGGCATTTATTGTTACACATATGGTTGACCTTGCGGCCCATAAGGTTAGTATTGACCATAATTAGGACCCTGCTGAAAAGTATAAGCCCCAGACTGAACACCAGACTTCCCTTGAAACCCTTGCAGATTTACTAACGGGGTCTGGAATTTTTGGGAACCAAGAGGGATATTAGGCTATTGGTTAAGGCTCTGCAAAAATTGTTGATAATTATCATATGTCAATCCTGTTGGACCAGATGATCTAGCAGGAATAGGAATGCTACCAACAGCTTGAGACGCTCTTGGTATGTGATTTTTTAATCCACTCACAGATGGCCCAACAGAGGCTTGAGAAACATTTTATAGGGAAGGATCCCCACCAGGAATTGAAGTCGATGGGATCAATGTAGGAACATTGGGAGGAGTTGTTGAGACACCAACGCAAACATTTGGTTATGTAGAAGTAGGTGTGACCATTTATTGAGTACGAATGGAAAAAACTATTTTGGATACAAGCAGACCAAGAGTGGATACCACAGTATTCTGCCAGATAGTATTATAATATAGAGGCATGGCACTCGAAGCACTCGAAACTAGGTACCCCAACGAGGTGTAACCCTGTGGGATATATGATTGGGTGGAAGGGTGAGAGGTTGAACCCCCATAGGGAAAGACCTCAGGAGGGAATTGGTGTTCCTCAAACAAGGTCTCTTCCACACCACTAATGGTGCTAGAAAACTCCAGGGGAGATAAAACCTCTCCTTCAAAATCCATCGGAAATAACTGACGAGCGACGATCCGAGATGGACACGACGAATGTATGAATGGTACACGAGGTGTATCAAATGGACTATATGAACACTCAGGGGATATTTAAATTTAATAAATAATATATTTGGAGGAAAAACGACGTAGCCTACAGGTACATTAGGAGGATATCGAGTAGAGAGAGGTTGGATACTCGGGATGAGAGAAAAGTCACTAGTTTGAGTTCCAATCCAAGGTAAGGAGTCAGAAGAGATGGGAAATTATGTCTCTTCAGAAGGGGAAAATGAAGAAGAAGCTGAACTTGATGGTTCAACCACGATTATCTAATCTCAAAAATAAAAAGAGAGTAAAGGGTGATTAATTTAAGGCTTTAATCAATATCTTAATAAGGAGTTACTCCTGATGTGGCCCAGAAATATTTTAACAAGTAAGCCATGTGATTGTGGGAAATTAACTTAAAAAAAAAAAAAAAAAAAAAAAAAAAATCAAAAAGGGGTGAACTAGGAAAAAAGGATTACCAGGTATCCATGAACTGAAATATACACCTTGGTGATCAAATTAAAGAGAAATGACCAACGACTTAACTTATGACAAACAGTTGTGTGCTCAACTTAGTGTTCCTAAATTGAGGTCATAAATTGTCAACTAGGGCTAGTAAACTGCTGAAGAGAGGTGCACTATATGTGCCTAGGTATCTGTTTCTCACTACGTTGTGTTTAGTGTTTTTATCATGTTTTTGGTTTTGTGGTTTTGTGTTAAGAAGGAAAAGAACTAAATGTTGATAAATAACAGTTGTTGGTCACACTAAAAAAACACAGCAAAACCTATTCTAAATTATGTGTGGCATTCAGAAAATGCAAAACTTGACAATAACTCATAACATGAATTCAATAACTCATAACATAAACTCAATAACTCACAACATGAACTCAATCCCATTCATTCATTAGAAATATGTTGGAATAGCTTTGAGAAAAGGATAAATAAAGTGACATATTTTTCATAAATAACCACCTATGATTACGTAGAAAATTCTATCCACATTAGAATTTGTTGGAACATATTTGGAAAAGATAGTCTGCAACACAGTGAGGAATTCTACTCTAAATTAACCTATGACACTGGAATTGATCCATTCTGCAACTTAAATTGTCACTACTAAGCCTTATTCGGAAATTAGAAGTCTTTTGGAATAGTTTTTGGGAAAAAGGCTATTTGCACAATTATAAGAGATTGCAGAACAGTCAAGGCCTTGAAATGATATCACTAATTCCTGTCCATATGATGATGTATTGGAAGAGATTAATAACAAGAGTAGTTTGTAAATAATGAAGGCCTTGAAATTTAATGGAACAAAACTAGCAAATAACTGACTAATAAAACTAACAATACAATGGATAAAGCTGAACTAAAATGCAATTATTCAATCTTGAAATATAGTGACCACAACTGCACTAGAATTCCATTATCCAAACTTGAAATAAACTGAACAAAATCTGATCTAGAGTGCCATTTATCTAATTTGAAATACAGTGAACAGAAACTGAACTAGTGCACCATTAATCTCCGGAGTACTACAACTACACTTATAATGCAACTAATCATTGAAATGTTCCAGCTCTGTCTCATTCGGGGTTAGTGGTATTTTGGAATAATTCATAGAATAGGACTGGGTGTAACATGTGATGTAAATAAGCATAAAAACATAGAGTTCAACAAAATGCAGTAAGCTCTGAAACACCACAGCTATGTCTCATCCAGAGTTAGTGATATTTTGGAAGAGATTAATAAGAACAAGACTAGCTATAATAACTGATGTAATTAAGAACAAAAACATAAAGTTCAAAGAAATGTAACTAACTCCTAAAATACTACAGTTATACCTCATTCAATATTAGTGATATTTTGGAATAATTCGTAAGAACAAGACTAAACTGTAGCATCCAATGTAAGTGAAGATAAAACACAAAGTTCAGAAAATTGCTTAAACTAGGAATGCAATGAGGCCGAAGTTACTTATCTAAGCAATGTGCACAAGGCTTCTCGGGCAGTAGGGGCCCTCTACCACCAGATCAGCATACAAATATCCTCAATATTGCCTCAGATATTGCAATAAAGTGATGCTTCTTTCATTAAAGGAAAATTATTTCAAAAACAGAGTATCACGGTTTTCTGAGATCTAGCAACAAAACATAAATCTAGCTAGTTGTCTCTCGGTCTCTTGAGCCATACTTATAACAAAATTACATAAATCTCTTTGAGATAAAACAAGAATAAATTTCTTTCCCAACTAAAATCAAACTATAACTCTGGTGGGGGTCTCATTCTATGATTAAGGACATTTGTACAGTCCTTGTCCTATTAGAAGTCTATCTCCTAGTTTTGGTTTCCCACATGCATAACCACCTGTAGACTCGAGCTCAGACTTCGTGGAGAGAAAGAAATGATGGGGGAGTGATGTGGAATATGACCATATTCGTTTTTCCTTGAGGTTACACCTAGAACCTGCGTGAACATGAAGATAGCTACAGAATAGGCTACTGGCTATAGAATGACTACGTTCTGTAGCCGAGTCTAGTCAAAAATTACTACAACAACAAAATCATGAAAACATAGCAAGTTAGTCATTATATACATTATTAAATTAATCCTAATCAATCCTATTGATGATTTAAGCCTGTAATTGATGAAGGACAAAGGAAATGAAGTGAAATGTGGTGGAACAGAAGGACATCTTTGGGGCTCAACATACCCCCACTGCAAGGCTTTTGCATGTCCTCATGTAACTAATCCATGTACTCTGAGACATCTGCTAGGACATATAGGCCCCTTCTTCTGCTTTTCCTGACAGTCAATGGCCTCCTGGGCTTCCTTATGATCAACTTGAATCTCAAATTTGTAAGTGCCCTGCTTAAATTTTTGTTTTTCTTCTTCAATTTTTCACTGGCCTTGTACAACTTTTTCATTTGTAGAGACAGAATTGTATTCATATCACCTTTCAACTTAACCTGCTTCCTTAAAATTTCATTCTCATTCTTGATATTCCTATTGAGCACTTCTAACTCATATTTGCCTCTTCTTAGTACATAAATTGCAGATTTTGGTGGGCTAGGAGTTCTGTTTCTACTTTCCGAGGCTCTCTTCTCTAATGTCTCAACATAATTATAAATTTTTTTCTGTGCTGGGTCTATCTCTGGAGCTCCTTCATCAAGATCCTCCTCGTACTGGTACTCAGGTGATCTAGCAGTAGGTGTTTCTTCATCCTCAATTTTTATGATTCCCGTTTGTCTAACCCTTGTTTTCTTCAATATTCCTCTGAGTCTGTGGCTTCGTCTTGGTTGAGATGGTCCTTCACCTCTCTCTTTGGCATATTTTCTTATTATCCTCTCCTTCTTAAGCTTCTTCTTAATTTCATCCAATTTCTCAGAAATCATCTCTTCACTATCCCCTTGTATTGATTTACTAGTTTTAGTTTCAACAGCTTTAGAAATTTCCCTTCTCCTACTTCTTCTTGTAGGTTTGCCTTCAGATGGAGATTCCTTGGGTTCTTCAAAGTGATTCCTCACTATAAACTCATCCCAATTATCACCCATTTTTCTCAAATGATGTTCAATTAGGATTTTTACTAAACCATGGTGATACAAAGTGGTTTCTAGAAATTGAACCCTCTTTTGAACATTAGAGGCCATTCTTTTCAGACTATGAAGTAGGAAAAAGGGCAAATTGATTTCTTCATCTAAGAAATGCATCATTAACCGAATATGATAAACATAGAGGGTACCAAATCTTCCTTCAAAAGTGATAAATTTTTGCAAAATGAGAAACATATTCCTCCATTTATTCTTCAGTGCCGAGCTAGGAATACCTTTCTTAAAAATGGAAACATCCATACCTGGTGTTTTGAGTATTTGCCTCCATTCCTCATTATTAAATTTCCTATTTTTGAACCAACGTTCTCTTTGTCTGGGTAATTCCATTGCTTCTGCAATGAAAGCCTCTGTAATAGTGAATTTAATATCTCCTATTTCGACCTCTGCTCCATTAAAGGAACATGCAAATGTTTTGGTTACCTCTTTATGAAAACCATTAAATTTTTCAAAAAAATGTAACCACCCAGCCTGCTGTAGCATTTCTCTGATTTGTGGATAACCTTCCAAGTACTTGGTTCCAACTGGTTCGGATCTTACTATGAGACCCATATCTTCCTTTCTCAACCTTCAAATCACTGCTCCTCTGCTCACGGTGAAAATGGTTGTTAAAGAGATGTTTTTACTCCAAAGATGTTTCCTCTATTTTATAGACTGGAATGGCTAAGAATTGGCTACGGAAAGAAATGATATGGAGTGGTTATGAAATGAGTATAATGCGGTGAGGATGATTCACACAGATTAATGAGTTGAGAGCTATCACGGAAGAAAAGACCGCGGAAAAATTCTCATGTAATTTCAAAATCATCACTAAATGCTTCGGGCTAGTGACGTGACTGATTAGGTCACTTCAGTACTTAACCGTTAAGTTTTAAATGATGATTTGGAATGGCGGAGTGAAAGGGATTTCGTCCAAATTTTTTATGATAGGTTTGATAAGTATGATCAACACGACTAATTAAAATAACTTTTTGAATCATACATGACTTAACTATGCTAAAACTTTCATGATCTGTCACTATAATAATTTCATAACTTTTACCTTTGCCTTTCCTTTGATTTTTTTGTGGTTTTGATATGCCTTGTCCTCCTTTGAAAATCATTGATATTAATCCTCATAACTCCCTTGATTTTGCTTGTTGTCTTGGATGTGTAGGATCCATTTGCTGCTAAATCAAGTGATTACTGGATAGTGCCTTCAGGATCTCTGCCTGCAGAATGTCTAATTGGCTGCAGAATGTCTGACTGGCTGTAGAATGTCTGACTGATTGCAGAATGTGCCTGTAGAAGTCTTGAAACATGGAATGGAATGGTTTGAAGAATGAATGGAATGTTGTATGAAATGAGTTAAAAATGGATAATAAAATATGGTGTAATGGAGTATGAGTGAAGTGAATAATGGAATGAAATGAATCACAATTATGAAGTGGAGTGAAGTATGGAAAGTGACCTGCAACTTATGATTTGTATTATTCAATTGCAGAAAGAAATCAATCTTAAAACTCTGAGATGGAAATGAGGTGGACCATGGAATGAAATGAATGAAGTATGGAATGAAGTGGAGTATGGATGAATGGAATGAAATGGAGTATGGATGAATGGAATGGAATGAATCATAAGTGAAATATGGGTTTGCACTTATGATTTTGTAATAGCTGCTTGCAGAAAAAGAACAAATTTGAAAAGCTAAAGTGTCAGAAAGATTTTGATTTTCACTCTATCTTTTCTGTATAAACATGCTAATCAGTGATTAGTTTTCATGTTTATACTTTATTTTATTTTTTTATTTTTTTCTCTTTTTTTTTTCAAATATCTGACTTCAGAAAATTCAATTAAGTTGATGAAGAAGAAAGATTCTTCTTCATTAACTTCACATCACTGTTTTCCTGGAATCTCTTGACAAATTCTTCTCTTGAAAGTGGCTTGTGATACAGCTTCAATCTATGACCATTTACAAGAAAAGTGACCTCTTCTTCATCTATTGTCCTGATTTTTATTGCTCCATTGTCAAAAATTCTTATAATTTCATATGGCCCAAGCCAATGTGTTTGGAATTTACCTTGAAAATCCTTGAACTTTGAATCAAACAAGAGAGCTCAGTCACCTTCTTTGAACTTCTTTTCCTTGATGTACTTGTCATGCCATCTAGTCCTTTGCTGTTGGACTATACTTGTTTTCTGAACTGCATCTTGTCTGATCTCATCCAATTCATTAATCTGCTCCAATCTGTGCTTTTGTGCCTATGTTAGATCAAGTCCTAGCTGAACTGCCATTTTAAAAGTTTGAATATGAAACTCTATGGGAAACAAAACTTGTTTTCCATAAACAAGTTCATAGGGAGTATGACCTATTGTGCTTCTCCATGTAGTTCTATAGGCCCACAAAGCTTCAAGAAGCTTGTCTGCCCAATCTCTTCTATGTAAATGAACAGTCTTTGTTAGGATCCCTTCAATTACCTTATTAGTAGATTCCACTTGACCATTTTTTTGTGGATGATAGGGAGTAGATTTTCTGTGTCTGATTTTGTACCTCTCCATCATATGTTCCACTAGCTTTGATGTAAATTGAGCTCCTTGATTTGTAACAATTTCCCTTGGGACACCAAAACGAGTAAAATTATCCTTAAAAAGAAAATTAACTACAGATGCTTCAGTAGCAGAAAGTAATGGCTTGGCCTCTACCCATTTGGTAACATAATTAGTGCAAACTAATATATATTTCTTTTGTCTTGATGGAGGACTAATAGGTCCTACAAAATCTAAAGCCCATTTTTCAAAAGGTTAAATATGTACCTGAGGCTGCAATGGCATCTCACCTGAAGGAGAAGGTTTCCCTACCTTTTGACAACTGTCACACCTTTTGACATACTCTTTAGCATCTTTAAAAAGGGATGGCCAATAATATCCTAAATGAAGGATCTTATAAGCTGTTCTTTTATCAGCAAAGTGTCTGCCACAAGGTTCATCATGACATGCCTTGAGGATCTCAGGCATCTCATCTTCCCGAACACATCTCCTAATGATAAAATCTGGACCTGTTTTTTATAACTCATTAGCAACCCATGAATATTTTGCACTGTCATAAATGATCTTTCTTTTGTCTCTTGCATTCATTATTGAAGGAAATTTCCCTGAAACTAAATAATTAGCAATGTCAGCAAACCAAGGAGTTTGAGTAGAAATTGCAAAAAGATATTCATCGGGAAATTGATCTTCAACTGGGGTATTGTCTTGGATGTTTTGGAGTCTAGATAGGAAATCAGCTACTGTGTTTTGTTTTCCAGGCCTATCTAGAATGGTAATGTTGAATTCCTATAAAAGCAATAACCATCTTATGACTCTGCCATTAGTAATTGATTTGTTCATTAGATATCTAATTACAGAGTGATCTGTGTGAACAAAAGTTTCATAGCCTGTTATATAGTGTCTGAATTTGTTTATGGCATGAAAAACAACTAAAAAATCTTTTTCAATTACAGTATAGTTTAACTCTGAAGGAGTCAAATTTTTACTGGTATAGTAGATGGCATAAGGAATCAGGTCTTTTTGTCCCAATACTGCTCCTAGAGATGTATCTGAGGCATCTGTTGAAATATGAAAAGGTAACTTCCAGTTAGGTCCCCTTAAAATAGGTGCTTCAGAGATTTTTTTTTTCAGGGTCTCAAAGGGTAACTGGTAATCAAGATTCCACTTGAATTCACAGTCTTTGGTAAGTAATTTAAAAAGTGGAGATGCTATCTTGGTGAAGTTTTTTATAAACCTTCGATAATATCCTGTAAATCCTAGAAAACTCCTAACATCTTTTTGACAACTTGGAATAGATAAGTTAGAGATGACTTCAACTTTTGACTCATCAACTCTAATCCCATCCCCTGAAATGTGATGTCCTAAAAAAATTCCTTTAGTAAACATCATAAAACACTTCTCATGACTAAGTGAAAGATTTTCTTCTTTACATCTCTT